>JAYJMF010356387.1:0-10533 GCA_036873715.1 Salvia sclarea | reverse complement strand
GGGTGGCGGCAAGAAGGGGAAAGGGTGGGTCGTGGGTGTTGGGTTGGGGGGGGGGGGGACTGGCAAAGAGAGAGAAAGGTTTAGGGATTTGATGGGAATTCATGTATTGATTGGGGGATATTTGGACATTTTAAGTCCAAAAGTGCTACTATTTCAATATTTTAGTTTAGAGTGCTAGAATTTCCAATTCATATTTAAATAGTGCTAGTTTTGTATATTTTCCCATTATTTTTTAATATTGGAAGCTATAATGAGTAAATTGGGGATTGCATGTGTTTAGAATCACCCTTTACTTTATTCTATAAGAAATCGACTATGTGATGTTCTGTCATCTTCCATCCAAAACATAATCTACGATGCAGAACAGTGAATTTGTTTGCAGTATGTAATCAACAGAGTATATATAAAAGGCAAACCAAGAATAATATATATATATATCTCATTTTGAAGATTCTGGAGAATAAAGTTCTTGATACATAATCAGCTCGGAAACATACTTATTAGAATACAACCTCAACTCAACACAAACATGATTAAACCTTTAATAAAACTTATTGGTGGTGGCCATATATTAGAGATGCCAAATTTATCGATATTCCTACAGAGACGATCATATATCACACCTTAAACGGAACGATCTTGAGCGGAAGCGCCCTTCGCACCACAAGGCCAAACAACACATCCTGGTGTGCATCGCTCGCTTCGGGCCTTTCGAGTTTCCAATCGAAGTTGTGAACCAGAGCCGCTACGACGGTGTGTAGAACCCGACTGGCCAAGGGCAAGCCCGGGCAGATCCTTCTGCCCGACCCAAATGGGATGAGCTCGTAATCCTGGCCTTTGAAGTCCATCTTCTGGTCAAGAAAGCGTTCGGGCTCGAATGCATCCGGATTCTTCCAGATGCTCGGGTCCCTTCCTATGGCCCACACGTTGATGAGCACCTGAGCCCCCTTGGGGATGAGGTAGCCATTCACAACTTGATCGCTCCCCGCCTTGCGGGGGAGGAGCAGTGGGCCCGGCGGGTGGAGACGCATTGATTCCTTCACCACTGCTTGCAGATACGGCAGCCTCTCTATCATTGACTCGTCCACGATCTTCTCCTCGCCCATCACGCTCTTCAGCTCCGCCTTCACCTTCGCCATCTTCTCCGGGCTCACCATGAGCTCCCACATTGTCCACTCAATCGTGGTCGTGCTTGTATTTGTCCCTGCCACAAATAAGTCCTGTTCGATCATACAAAACTATCAGATTGGTTATTTTGATACATTTCCTCTGTATGTAAGTATGCTGGTAAGTACTAAGTACGTACCAGCATGAGATGGGTGAGGTGATCGGTGGTCAACTTTAAGTCTTTGGAGTGAAGGGCATCGATGAGCGTCTCCAAGAAGTCATCCTTCTTGGGAGCGTCGGGGTTGGCCTTTCTGAACGCGATTCTTTCATTGAAATAGCCCTCGATCAAGCCCAGCAATCTTCCGAAGTAGACATCGGCCATCTTCTTGACCCCCTGCGGGTCGAATGGCCTGAGGATGGGGAAGTAGTCGGCGAGGTTGGGGACGCCGATGATTTTGGCAACGCCCCCCATGATCTCCTTGAACTCCTTGGTGGCCTTGGAGTCGAACTCGGCGGCCTGCATGGAGAAGAGCGTGGCGGAGATGAGGTTGAGCGTGGCGGTGAAGGCGGCTTCGCGGATATCCACTACCCGCCCCTCCTCGGAGCATCTGCCCGCGTAGTCGAGGAGCTGCTGCTGGTTGTGCTTGCGGAGGGCCTTGCCGCCTTCCATGCTCTGGTGCGAGAACATCTGCTCCTTGCAGATCTTGCGCATGTCGCGCCACTCGCCCACGCCCGTCGGGAGGAACCCCACCGACAACTTGTCGTGGTCGCACGCGTGGACGGCCTGGGCGATCGTGCGCCCCGAGAACACCTGGCCGTGCTTATGGAGTATCTCCTTAGCCATCTCGGGAGACGACACGATCACCGTGTAGAGGCTGCCGAGATGGATCGACATTAAGGAGCCGTATTTCTTGGACATCTCCGCCAACGTCTGGTGGGGCTGTGATCCCAGCTGGAGCATGTTGCCCACGATGGGGTACGGGAACGGGCCCGGTGGGAGGTTGCGCCACCTCCGGAGGGAGAGGAACCATGTCGCCGCTGAGATCAACAACACCGCCACCACAAGATGATACATTTTTTCTAATTTTGGTAGTGGTGTGTGGTGGATTCTTAGTGTCGTATTTTGCCATCCTTTTATAGTAGTCTAGTCATCTCTCCATTTCAATTGTTTACATTACATATAAAACATGTGACTGATATATACATACAATATATATATATATATATATATAGGATTTGGTTCTTGTGAGAATAGATATCTATTGTGAGAAGTGAGAAGTTCGTTGATTTTATGCGCTTGTTCATAGATTTTATGTGCTTGTTCATTGAGACAGGTTCGAATCCTAGAGGGGGCGAAATTTTGATTTTTATTTCGCTCATCTCTTGTTCGTTGATTTTATGCGCTTGTTCATCACTTTTATGCTCTTGATAAAAACAATTCTCACTATAAAGCACCCCGATATATATATATATCATCTCATAAACAAACCCAACCGGTACTTCTATCTTTTATCTTGACTTTGTGCATAAACACAAGTTATATAACTTAATCTAGATAAAACTGAGTGTTCAAAGTCAATTTTCTTGAATGTTGAAAATCAAATTCTTATTCTTGTTGATCGTTGATTGAAATGATTGTTAATGAATTATAATAGTATCAATTAATATATTTAAATAGATATTAACGATTGACCTGGAAGCATTGCCTTCATTAGCTTCATCGAAAATAATTCTCATGACAACTTACAAGTGCTTTACAGAATAAGATAATTTTAACGTATTATACCTTAGTTTTATTAATTATTTTGCTAACGAATTCTAAACTGTCTATTTTCACTTTTTGTTTGAGGAAATTCGTTGTAGCCGACTCCCCGTGAGCACATTTCGTGAGCACCGTATACATTTAGTCCACCGATGTTAGCGTATATTTTTCAATTCTAAAAAACGTAAAAGTTTGTTACTGGCATTGTTAATTTGACATTTCGTTCAAAAATGGAAGCTCGATTTGTTCTTTATTCGTTAATTTAAAGTTAATAATGAAAAAAATGAAAAAAGAAAACGAGCTTAGTTTTAATGTAACATTAATATTGATGTCACTAATAAATTTTTGAGGTATTGAAATAAAAATAAATGTATAAGACAAAACGAGTACGAAATGCTCAAGAAAGATGGGCAAATATCTAGCTATTCCTTTTTAAAAATCATTCATATTATGAACTTTGATGCTAAATATATTGTTTCTAATATTAATTAACTTAACAAATTAAATAAGACCAAAACAAAAGAGGGGCAAATTATACTTATTTTTCTATGTTCAACGACTTAACAAATTAAATAAGACCAAAACACTATTTCTTAATTGCCACACATTTAGTCAAACTTGAGCATTTAAACTATTTAGTTAGTTGCCATCCTATCCTTGAACAAAACCATTATAAATACAAGAGCTCATTACACAAATTAATCCAAATTAATAGAAAGAGAAAAGAGAGAGGGGAGAGATGGGAGAAGTGAAGGTAATAGGAGCATGGTTTAGTCCATTTGTGAAGAGAGTGGAAATAGCCCTCAAAATAAAAGGTGTTGAATATGAATTTATTGAAGTAGATTTGATAAACAAACCACCACTTCTTCTTCAACACAATCCAATTCACAAAAAAGTACCTGTGTTTCTACACGAAGGTAAATCCATGGTTGAATCCACTGTGATTCTTGAATATATCGATCAAGTTTGGGAAGGTCCAAACATTTTGCCCGAAGATCCTTATCGGAGAGCCATGGCTCGTTTTTGGGCTAAGTTCATCGATGAAAAGGTTCGAACATTTGTTATTCCCTCCATTAATTTCACACATATATACTCACTTTGGATGGGTAAATATTGATGATCATGTTTGAGATTGACAAAAATAGTGGATGCGGGTTCTCACAGTTGAAAAAAGAAAAAAATCGATTAGAACTAGACATTTATTTTGGACATTATATAATTGGTTTTCCTAGTTCTTTGATATAGAAATCTTGGCTTTGACAATGTTTTGAGCATTTTCTTTCCCATAATAATATTGCTTTTAAGTGGTATGATTATGATTGTTATAAGTTATATGGAAAGTTGAAGTAGTCATGCTAGTCAAAAGTAATGTGACTTATTCATTCGTTGTCTTTGGAAACTTACAAATCAAAGAAACAACGAAGCATAGGTTGGAGGTGTTCGATTACTTGAGATTAAATTGGTGTGAAACTATTCAACTGAATTCAGCCAAAACTTGTCTAAGATTAATTCTGTCATAAAGGGAGTTCAAGATTCATAATACAAGACTAATATATATATAGTATTGTCCCAAGATTAAGTCTCATGAATCTTATCCCTTAAATCCAAGTATTGTATCATATTTTAATTGAATGTTACATGCAAATTTCAAAAAATTTGGTCCATCAAGTCTCAAGCTTGTACTATACCTTCCTAGTCTCTTCTAACATGATCGTGCATACACGATTTAGTAACATACTATCTCATATCGATGTTGAAATAATAAAATAAATACTTGATTATTTTTCGACTTTGGTAGTTTGTTCCTGCAACGAGGAAAGCTCTTTGGACCAGAGGGGAGGAGAGAGAAAGGGGCATAGAGGAAGCAATCGAAGCTTTAAAAATTCTCGAAAATGAACTAAAGGGCAAGAAATTCTTCGGAGGCGATCAGATCGGATTTCTAGATATCGTTGGCTCTTTTCTGGCCTATTGGTTTCCAATTCTTGATGAAGTGATTGGGCTCCATCTCTTCACACAAGAAAAATTGCCTAATTTGTGCAAATGGGCAAATGAATTATGTGACAACAAATTTGTTAAGGAAATTCTCCCTCATAAGGAAAAATTGGTTGCTAGAGTTAATGGTCACTCTCAAACTACTAGAGCTGTATAGAGTTTTATTAATGCTATATATATTCAATGTATAATGTATTTATCAATAAATTTGAAAAAAAAATATAGATCTTTTTTATGGATATATGCACAATAAAATAAAGGGATGTCAACCCTAATTTAGAGTATGATTTGGGATGTTTTCACATTGAATAAAATGTTGCCTAGAAATATATTTCAATTTGCTTATAATAATTAGTTTTGCTCCCTTTCCATCTCATCCTTTTTCTTTTCAGCTTCTTTTCTTCTTTTTAATTTGAGCTACGTTCAATCATTCATATATATCATTCTAATCTATGAATTAAGATCATCTAATTCACTTTTCAAATAATGTTTATTAAATATTAACCATGTAACTTAGGAATTACGTTCTAGTTGGGACTTGGGAGTGACCCATATATCCACTAATTTATTAAGTGCTCAATTAGACCCAACTATACTATTTTTTATGTCGAGATATCTGAGTGTTCAAAGTCCATTTTCTTGAATATTGAATATAAGAACAAGTTGATTAGTATTTAATTAATGTATGGAATGATTAATATAACTATTAAACGAACATTAGAAAATAAAACAGTACTATTCTTCTCCTTTTTCCTTGCTTAGTTTTGTGAAAATGAAAGTCCACACCAATTAGAAGTGGACACGTACTCCTTTCTTAATAATTGCGAGAAAAATTATCTATCGTTGACGTGAATGGGTTGGAATAAATATAATTTTCTACTTCATCAATCATTTTTAAAAAAGAAAATATATACAATATATGTAAAAAAGAATCCACTTACTAAAATATCAAAGTGGTTACGCTCAATTATTCTTTTATTATCTTGACTCCGTTCATTTTTCACTTAAAAATGAAAATGTAAACGATCCATCTATTACAAATTTACAATATTAAGTGGTTACATTTTCAATAACTATTCTATCAAAGATGTTACACCAATCCATTCTTTTATTATCTCGACTTTCTCATTCAATTTTTAAAAATTAAAATGTTATGTGACCCATCTAATCAAATATGAAAATGAAGCCCTATCGTTGAACAAAACCACTATATATACATAACAAGATCCCATCACACAAATTAATGAAAAGAGAGATGGGGGAAGTGAAAGTGATAGGAGCATGGTTTAGCCCATATGTGAAGAGAGTGGAAATAGCCCTCAAATTGAAAGGTGTTGACTATGAGTATATTGAAATAGATGTGATAAACACATCTCCTCTTATTCTTCAACACAATCCAATTCACAAAAAAGTACCCGTGCTTCTGCACGACGACAAATCCGTCGTTGAATCCGTTGTGATTCTTGAATACATCGATGAAGTTTGGGGAGGTCCAAGTATTCTTCCGAAAGATCCTTATCGAAGAGCTATGGCTCGTTTTTGGGCTAAGTTCATCGATGAAAAGGTACCATCCTTATTCCATTTCCTCACGCACACCCACACACTTTGTAGGAATTTTATTTATTTAATTGGTATATTAATGTTTTGAAGGAAAAAAAATTACCGAATAAAGAAAAACACACTCACCGAGTCACACAATAACCTCTAGGTGACTTGAAATTCCGACCTATCGGTTATAGGGGGAAAAAATGGAGAAAATATTGATGCTTGTGATGGTGATATTATCTTTCCTTTATCACAGTGTCTTCCTGCGACGAAGAAAACAATCTGGGCGAAAGGAGACGAGCGAGAAAAGGCGGTAGAGGAAGCGACCAACGCCCTAAAAATTCTCGAAAATGAACTAAAGGGCAAGAAATTCTTCGGAGGCGATCAGATTGGATATGTAGATATCGTTGGCTCTGTGATAGCCTATTGGTTTCCAATTTTTGATGAAGTGATTGGCCTCCATTTCTTCACACAAGCCAAATTTCCTAATTTGTGCAAATGGGCAGATGAATTATGTGACAACAAATTTATTAAGGAAAATCTCCCTGATAAGGAAAGATTGGTTGCTAGACTTCGTGGTAACAAATAAACATCGGTTGCTATATAGACTTCATTGATTATGCACAATGATGTAAAACCAAATTAACGTATCATTTGGGTTTTTCTTTTTTTTTTCTTCCAATTTCAGTATGTTCTTTTATTACCTTTCTTTCGTAATGTATAATAGTGATAAAGATATATTATTAACAGTGTGTGGATGTTTACCAAAAGTGTATACATTTTTGTGTATCATATTTAACTAGTAGGTAGACAATTGGATAAAACATACTTATATTAAGACAAAACCTCATAAATTAAACAAATAAAATGATTATGGAGAGGCTTAAGATGGGCAGCTTTTGGGAGTTTTCAATTGGAGAGTGTGCAATTTCTAGATAACGGCCCAATAACGGCCCAAATTGTTTGGATTTTTTAAATGAATTTCCAAAAAGAGAGAGATGGATTTTTAAGTCGGCCCAATAACGGCCCAAATTCTGGAATAGAGATTTTTCAATAAATCAAAGTTTAAAAAGCCATCACTTCTTGAACTCAGAATTCAATCCATACAAATAGAAGTTGAACTCCATAACACATTTCTGCAAGGGTTACTATGCCATTTAGGGCATAATTTATTCGATTTTGTGATCTTATTTAGAGGGTGTTTGGTTGAGCTTATAAGCTCCTTAAAACAACTTATAAGCTGTTTAGTTGTATACAGCTCTTTAGTTCGTGAACAAGCTCATTAAATGATTTAGTTTTAAAATATAAAATTATTAGTAGGTGCAAGTTATATACTCCCTCCGTCTCATTCTTCTTATCTTGTAACCTTTTTACACCCGTCCCATTCTTCTTGTCTCATTTCATTTTGGCATGGAGATTAAGAAAGTGGGGTTCGATGAATGTGAGATGGTGTAGTATATATGGGATCCACTTATTTTTTGTGTGTAACTTTTGCCAAAAAGGAAAATGAGACAAGAAGAATGAAACAACCTAATAAAAAAATAAGACAAGAAGAATGGGACGAAGGGAGTATTATATGCTGAAATTAGTAATAATTAATTAGTTATCTAATCAATTCTATTTATTATAGAAACTAATTATTCATACTATATTATTATGAATAAAATCATCTGCTTTCAATAGAAAATAATTAATATTAAAACACAAATCCAAATTTAAAAAGTCTATTTGAATTCAATTAAGCTCGAATAACCTCGTGAGCCTCAAAGCATTTGGTGAACAATCTCGAAAATAAACGAACTAAACTCGAGCACCACAGCATTCGGCTACAGAGCCCATTTCTGCAGCCCATAACACATCAAGCCCAATCACGTAAATCTAATCCGGAATCGACACGAATGCCAAATGGCAAGATTTTATTGGACACAAGAATCACACACACTAAAATGCGCCGGTGTGGCACTCGTTTCATTGTACTAAAAGAAAGAAAAATCGTATACCAAATTATTTCAAAAGTCCAAAGGCGACGATGACATGAGTTGTTGAAACACTAAAATTTATTACAAATGTCTCGAAAAATCACTTCTTGTGAAAGTCGGGATCCTTCACTATAGTGACTGGGCATGTTGCAGTCGATACCACGTAGTTCGTCACGCTTCCCAGAATTATCCTATCCATCCATATCAAATATAATAAATACAATAAATTTAACAAGCAAAATTCAATTATTCAAGAATATGATGGTATAGGTCTTTAGGAGTTAACCAGTTAGGTGTATATTATCTGCCAGCTTATTGACAAACATTCCATGATTAATATGAAATATATATAAGTAATAAATGCCCATGCATTCATTTATTTCATTTATCTAAGCAAGAAATTGTGCATTTATAGCTACCTCATGCATTTTATGTGCAGTTAGGACTCAATTGTCAGTCTATCCATTATTTATTATTATTATTATTATTATTATTATTATTATTATTGAGGTAAATATTCTGAACTAATTTTTCGGCTCAGAAATCCTTGAAAAATAGAGGGGGGAAAAAGAATGGACGTGAGATATCTTTGAAGAAAATCATTTTTTCAACGTATATACTTGAATTTATGAGTCAAATTAGAAAATAGTAATATATTTAATAAAAACCTAATAATTTGAGATTTACAAAAATATTTATTAAAATTCAATATTACTTTTAATAAAGTTGGTTTATCATTCCTCTTTTAACCTATTATTAACTGCACTTAATTGTCTCCCTACCCTATTATTATTATTATTATTATTATTATTATTATTATTATTATTATTATTATTATTATTATTATTATTATTATTATTAAACATTTTACATCTATCATGCTTTTTGTGCCATAACTTTTGTGGAACAATTTTTCGATTTTAAGACCAAAAGTATAAGAAAATCGTGTAATTTCAGTTCCTTCTACAATTATCTGCCTAAAATATCCAGATTTGAAGAATTTCTAACAGCAAAGCGCGGTCATTCATGAATCATAATGATGTAATCTCCTCCTAATAAAAGCAGAAACATAAAACCGATGCATTTTAAAAATTTTCCTCAAATCTTCATTTAATTTATTCTTCAAAATTCGGACTAAAATGCCTCCGATCACACGACAGTAACTAAAATCATCAAAGAAGAAGAAGACGGAAACATACCTTTTGATGGCGCTGAGTCCCCTGCTTCCCATAACCAATGAATCAAGCTTCATATCTTCAGCAGCTTCGCAGATCTTCTCCCTCGGATCTCCCCAGAACAGCTTCGTCACCACCGTTATCTACTCCATTTCATCAAAACACATCTCATTCAGCTAAAATCCCCAAAACAAAAATTGCGAATATAACACTTTTTTACACAGAGAGAGAGAGAACCTCTTTCTGCCTAGATGCAGTGTCGAGCATATCCAGGAGCTCGATATCAGTAGGCACGTCGTATTTCTTCATCACCGCCGGCTCGCGAAACTCCGATAACGGAATCAGAGCTGCAATTAATTCAATTCACCAAAAACAAAAAAAAAAAAAAATCAGAATCGAAAAAATATCTGAGCTTCGCGATTCACAAATTCCGATCTGGAACCGGAGAAGGAAGCTTACGAGAACCGGATTCGGTCCAGAGCTTGTTGCGCGACTCGTCGGAGGAGTGAGATTTGATGTGGATGATGTAGAATGTGTCGCCTTTGTCGGCGAGATTGTCGATCGACCACTGCAGCGCCGCCTTGCTGCTCTTCGAGAAATCCATCGCCACTCCGATTTTCCTGTCTTTCACCATTTCTCTCTCTCTAGATTTTTTTGTTTCTCTCTCTCTTTAGATTTTTTGTTGGTGTGAAGAAGAAGAAGGTGGAAAGGAAGCACACAATAGTTGCGTGGGAAAAGAAAAGGGATAAATAAGCAGAGGTGTGTAGATTAGTATGCGTGTGGAGTCGATTTTTTAGTTAAGGAATACCGTGTGCTAAACTCAATGGAGTTAGTCGCTAATCACGTGATTAGCTACTTTGTTTAGCAAGATAAGGATATAACAGAAAAAATATATAATACTCCCTCCCATTTTTAATAATTGACGTTTTGAGGTTTTGCATTATAATTAAAATTAGTGTCGTTCTGATTTTTT
>JAYJMF010356367.1:0-10535 GCA_036873715.1 Salvia sclarea | reverse complement strand
AATCAGAGTGGCGCAGCGGAAGCGTGGTGGGCCCATAACCCACAGGTCCCAGGATCGAAACCTGGCTCTGATAATTTCAGTTGAAAGCTTCCAAGTTAATTTTTCGTTTTTTGCATTTATTTATTCTTTCTGAATCTTATGCCGCAGAAAAATATAATTTATTCGTCTATTCTTAGTTTGTTAGATACTTATTTATGTTTGGATTTAATTTAATTTTGTTTGTGTTTTGTTTTTTACTTAAATTAGTATATAGTTTTTCCATCTATTCTTAGTTTGTGTGTTTGTTTGTTTAGAGAATTCTTAGCTTGTTAGAGATAAATAAAAAATGATGTAAATGAAAATAATATTCAAACGCTAATGTACTAGCAGAGAATGATAGCGAATATATTAAATATTTAAATACTAAAAAAAATTATTTTCTTGATCATAGTAAGAAATTTAGAACAAAACCTAAAATTAAGATAATATAAATTAATGAGATTTTATATTGTAGATACATAATTTTTCAATATGCAATTATTATTTCATTTGTATCATCATTTGTTAAAAATAAAATCGAACTCGATAAAAAAAAAATCAAAATTTTCAATCCTTCAAATTTCCTCGACTCTGTTCGATTTTTATCGGAAAGGAACAGTATCCTATAATATAATGTATGCAAGTGCAAGTAACTAATTAGAGAATTCTATCTTCCCCCATACAACTAGGTTAGTCGTGACATCACCTGACAATTGAGAAACCATAATAAATGAATGTGTACTCAACATTTATATTCAAAGTGCAATAGAAAATTTATTTATGATATTAAACACATTTGTTGTATATTTTCTGAATTCAAAAACAGAATTTGAGAATTGCACAGAGAGGGAGTTTGAATTTTTTTAGAGTATAATAAGTGGTAATGAAAAGATAATAGAAACAAAGTAATAATAAGGGAGATAATTAACATGAAGAGAGCCGATTTAGACACATGCCAAAACTATCCCAAAACTGTACACGATTTTGTAGTATGTAGAGTGTAATCGGAATGTAAGGATCAAATTTAATACCAAAAAGAAAACAACTCAAATAACTTCCAACTTAGAAAACTCAACAATTACTATTATCTACTAGGATTTCGAAACGCAACTTATCTTGAATACTACATTACATAATTGTACACCAAGAGACAGTGCAAAAATGTGAGTTGTCTATAGCAGAGACTGTGTTAGCACAAAGATTAGCCTCGATTTTTCTTTTTACCCACTAATGATTTTTCCCATGGAAGGTTCAGCTGCATCTAATTGTCTGTCTGATCACGAGGTAGTTACGTCACAAAGCAGGAACAACGTTGTTGGCCGTCTCACCACCAATGCATGCGTCATCCGGTAACCTGAAGCTCAAACAGAACATTGCCTGCACAAGATGGAATCCACATTTAGAATCTTAATTTTCATTTATGAGGGAGGCGAGGCGCCGGCATGGGCTTATACCTTATTTGGTGCAACATCTCTAACCCTGTGAAATATTGGTTCGCGTATGCTAGCACCAAGTGCAGCCTCTGCTACCTGAGAAGCAACCACGATTCCAAATTTAAGTTATGCGGAATGCCTAGATTAATTAAATAGAAACAGAAAGATTGACATGAAAAATGCATACTGCTTTTATTGAATCCTCCGTCTCATTTGACCGTATGAAGCAATAACAGTGGATCCATGGGAGAGACCCTTTCCAGTATTTTCTGTTGATGACACCTCCCAAGGCATCTACAGAAATATGCAATGATGAGACACCATCTCAAATTACGAGTGAATATACAAAAGTAACATCAACGGGAAACCTATGCATAGCACAGAAAGTTGGGAAATGAGAAATGGACAATTTACCAAGAAATTGTATAGCAGAAGCAGGTAAGTTCATTATGACATGATCAATGTGCT
Organism: Salvia sclarea; assembly: GCA_036873715.1. Classification (NCBI taxonomy): domain Eukaryota; kingdom Viridiplantae; phylum Streptophyta; class Magnoliopsida; order Lamiales; family Lamiaceae; genus Salvia; species Salvia sclarea. The sequence continues at coordinate 8,616 of JAYJMF010356367.1, read as the reverse complement.
CCCATGGCTTCGCATTAAATGGCTGCGATCCTACAACACGCTTATTCAAGCCTCTTTTCTTCCTTTCAGGAACACAGTTGCCAGCGCTTTCACCATTTCCATTTTCTGTAGGCATAGTAGTGAATTTAGCAGCTATATAAAGATGTAACAGGCAATTACTACTCACTCATCCTATCCTAAAATGTTAGTACAACTTGAAGCAATTCAAACCTTTTACAAGCCTACCATACCTTCATGCAAACATTCAGAGCGTCTTTTTAGAGAAGTTATATTCCCTCCTACAACAATTCATTACTTTCAAAATCAGCATGGGTCTCACTCTCACTTGGAGTATCTTGTACAAACCCTTCATGAGATCTAAGGTCTTAACTTAATAGCTCATAATAGTACCCAAAAAAATCCATATACATAAAACATGTTACCAGTTAAACAGCTGCTGTCTTCCACCTTTGTCTGTGTGTCCTCGTTCTCAGAAGTCTTCGAGTTTTCTTTATCAGACTCCAGACAACCTTCACTTGGAGGTACTTCCATTAGTGAAGAAATAAATTTCCTTCCATCCAAATTGTAGGCACGCACAAGATCAGAAACCTTGTTGGTTTGTGCATTAATCTTTAGATAACGAACACTATCAGGATTTAGATCATTTGCATACACTTTGCATCCTTTCTGTGCTGCTGGAATAGCAAATGGACCAATTCCCGCAAACATATCACACACAATGTCCCCAGCCTGGAACTTCGAAATTAGCCTTAAATGCTCATGTTCCAATCTAGAATTCCAATAGACCAAACTGTAATCAAGCTTGAAGGTTGCTCCATACTGCTTCACCTCTGTAACCATATCTGAATCTCCCGCTAGTACTTCAAATTTTGGCACACGAAACTCATTAGTTATAGATCCAACTTTATTGACAATGGTCTTGATTCGTGGATAATTTTTCTGCAAATGGAATATAAGGGGCAATTAAACGGTTCAGATTCCAAAATTTGTACAATAAAAATATATTAGTATCTCAATGATAATCTAGCAGATATTTCACAGAAATAGGCTATAAACTATTGTATAAGTAAGACTCTGTAAACTACTATCGAGTATACTTTAAGACTATACCTTACTCCTACCATTCCAAGCAAACAAACAAAAAATCCAAACTTCACTAAAGCACAAATTTGATTATTGATCTTTTTCATAACCAAATTGATAGCATTCATAAAGTTTTTATAACAATAGCCATTAGCCAAAATAATGTCAAGCATAAACAGTCAGAAGGGTAACATACATCGTAGATAACTTTTGCTATAACATCCTTGTATGGGAGTAAATCATCTGCTATGTTGAGGTGGGCAACATGACCTGCAAAAGAATCAAGTGAAAGTTATAATCATGAACAAAGACCAGGTCAATCATGACTATGACAATACATCACTAATCATAGAATAAATGTACAACAAAAACCATCCAATATGGTAACAGTGGCCTATCAAAAGGCGGCTAAAACAAGAAATACTTAACTATGGTCTCAAATGATGAAGGTACTTCAATCCCAGGTGGCAGAATCTGCTTCAATATATGATCTGTAACATAAATTACATAATTATAACAAAAAGTTAAAATTCAAAAATGATATTAGCATGTTCCAGCTCATCCAAAATGGCATGAAGCAAATGTAAGTTGTAATCACCAGAGTGAAATAAACCCAATAAGCCAAAACTGCAATTCAATGAAGCATATGATACGTCCTTCAACTATTACAGAATATAATACTCCCTCCGTCCCCCATATTGAGTCACGTTTTTCCATTTTGGTACGCCCTACAAAATTAGTCCCTTTCTCACTTTAAGAGGGGGTTTTATATAGATAACTGCGATCCACCAATTACTACAAACAATTTAAGGCATTAGCAACCTGGAAGTAAGCACATCTAAATACAGCTCTTTGAGAATGCCACTGAATATCATTTTATCACATAATTGATAATTCATAGCATGTACTAAACCTACGCAAAATTCATTTTTACACACTCCAAAGACAATCTGTACAGATAAATATCAAAATGATAAGAGCTTTGGACAAAAAGGCCAAACTGAACAACTAAACATGAAATCAGCACAGTCATCTCCTAGAAGGTATCCGGGTCTCCACTTAATATAATTAATTTTTGCTATGAAATAGAAAAGCCCTAAACCGGAAAACTTCATAAAATAGATCATCTACCTGCACTCCAATATGAATAACCAAGTGTCATTGAATACGGAACTACTTGAATCTCAAAGAGATCTTTCAGTTCATCAACTTTGCAGGCAGGAATTTCAGATAAATCTGTCAGCATTTGACAAAACAATGCCTATCAGCATTCAATAACACTAGACTACAATTTAACAAACTTGAATTTTTTAGGCAAAACCGTAAAACCCTCCAAACAAATAATACCAGAACCTTTAATCTTCTCAGACAATAACACGTAACGATTCTTATCAGATGTCGGATCCTCAGTTACAGGTTTGATGCGTGGTCTGTCAAGTAAATGTCTTCACAAACAAAAATCAATAATTAAGCAATGCTACATAAATCTGTGAAAACATTATAGTAAGACGACATAAGAAGGAGCTATTCATCACACACCCATTTAGAATCCGCGTTGCAAGCTTGCAATGCTCCCGCGGAACTCGAAGCGCCAACAAATTCAACTCCACGTCAAAAAATTTCTCGTCCAACATTTCAACTACAATCACCCAAAACAGAATTAATTTTTGAGGTATCAAAATACAAAACTCAGTAGAAAAATGTAAGGTGGTAATTTGGCAACTACGCGTCAGTTACCGGAGAAATGCGGAAAAGAAATACCCAGAACCGGGTATTTCGGTTATAGGGTGAACCGGCCGGTTCCAGAATTACCGAAATACACGAAATCATTTAAAAAAAATTCGCAGCAGAGAGCCTATACAGAACAGAAACAGATCACTTCCCCTGTTTTTTTCAACATAATGAGAAATCATGATATTCAACACAATTAATCAAGTAAATTAATCAAACAATCTCAATGTCTCGAATCTCATCTTATACCAGACTACAAGTTAAGTTAACAAATCAATCAACTAACCTTGGCTGCAGCGTGCGACTACGAGAGGGACTGGCTGTTGACTGCCGCCGGGAGGAACGAGGAGAAAGACGTGGTGACTGGCGACGGCCGACAGCCGACGAGGCGAGGGCGACAGACGGAGAGAGCAACCGAGCGAGCCCTAGTCTGGCGATTCTATTCTATTCCCTTGAGTGAACTCAAATACGACTGGAGAAGAAAGCGGAAAAATAAACTCATTTCTATTTTTAACAGTAATATTTTTGTGTAATTTCGTCAAAAAAAAAGTTCATGTTTTGTACTATAATTTAAAAAAAATAATTAAGAAAGTAGTCGGGTTTTCGGGTATACCCGTTTGGTTATCGGGTATACCCGGAAGCCGACCTAACCTATTTTCCGGTTATTGGTTACCCAAAAACCAACCGGTTTCGGTTCGGTTATGCATAAAAGTCGTTAGGAAAAACTGAAATTCTGGAAATGTGAAGTCAGAGTCAACTGAAAACGACTTCTCCTATACTCTGTCAGACTGTAGAACTGAATTCCAATTCCACCCCAATCAATACTCAAATTCAAGTTTCCGAGCTTCCCAGAAATCCTCCAACCCCCCTTCTATTCAAGAATCTAGCAGCGCTGCCGCCATAAAACCAAACAGTTTGTCCGAACACAAGCATATATAGTTCTTCTTCTTCTTCTTCTTCTTCTTCTTGAGTTGCAGTTGCAGTTGCAATGGAGGGTGGATCAAGTGAGCACGTGACGTACAATCTATGCGGAAGCTTGTTCCACGTCTCCCGCAGATACGCTCATCCGCTTCGCCCCATCGGTCGTGGCGCCTCCGGCCTCGTCTGGTCTGCTTAATTCATTTCTTTTCTCCTATTTCATCTCGTTTTTGTTAAGGATTGCTGATTTAACTACACTTGCATGTATTTACATAGAGCTGAGCTGAGTGTCAAATTATCTTACTTAGTATCCAAATAGATATGTATATAATCTTAATTTTAGATGATGTGTAGCTAAAGCTAACTCTTTTGAGTTTTGATTCATCTCTCTTATTGGATTGGAGAGTTTTACTTTGCGTAGGTGTCTGTGTCTATACTTTAGGCATGAGAATTAGAGAGGACTATTAAAGTTTGAGGAATTATTTCTTTATTTTGTTTGCATATGTTCTTGGGTTAATTTTGTGGAACTGTACATAGTGCTGCTATGGACACAGAGACTAATGAGGAAGTCGCGATTAAGAAAATTGGGAATGCGTTTGGGAACAAAATTGATGCTAAAAGGACTTTGAGGGAGATCAAGATCCTACGCCACATGGATCATCCCAATGTAAGTTCAAGGCCTGTGTTGCACCATTTTGTGCTGGCATTTGAATATTATGCTAATTTTTTCATGTCGTGCTCAGGTTATTTCGATGAGGGATATTATAAGGCCACCGAGGAAGGAGGCTTTCAATGATGTGTACATAGTTTATGAATTGATGGACACAGACTTGCATAACATTATTAGATCTGATCAACCATTGACAGATGTTCATTGCCAGGTTTTTGCCTCTGATTCATTTAATGTTGCTGTGTTTTGACTGTGTGAATTGTGTCTTCATCAAGTTGAGACTATTTGTATTTGATGTTACAATGTGGATTCAATCCCAAATCATGAAACATCTAGTTTAGCTTCATTTTCATCCAAGTAACTCTTATGATAGGTTAACTAATATGTGGTGATTATCTCAAAAAAAAGAAAGAAAAAAAACTAATGGATGGTGATACTGTATTGCAGTATTTCATGTATCAGCTGTTGAGAGGGTTGAAGTATGTCCATTCAGCAAACGTGTTGCACCGTGATCTGAAGCCGAGCAATTTGTTCCTAAACGCTGACTGTGACCTCAAGATTGGGGATTTTGGCTTGGCTAGGACCATCTCGGATGCTAACTTCATGACAGAATACGTCGTGACACGTTGGTATCGAGCACCCGAGCTGCTTCTCAACTGCTCAAAATACACTGCTGCAGTCGATGTATGGTCAGTCGGCTGCATTCTTGCTGAAATCTTGACCAGAGTGCCCCTTTTCCCCGGCGAGCACTATCTCCACCAGCTCCTTCTCATCACCAAGGTATTCTTCAACTAAGCAAAATGAAGTCATGAAAGAAGTTCCATTTTAAGTTTGGTTTGCTGATTTTAAGTTGATGTGCTCGGTAGCTCTTAGGAACACCCGATTATTCGAGCCTCAAGCTCCTATGCAGCGAGAACGCGATGAGATACGTGAAGCAGCTTCCCCAGTTTCCCAAACGGCATCTCCGAGATGTGTTTCCCAACATGTCGCCTCTAGCTCTGGATCTGCTGGAGAAGATGCTCGTTTTCGACCCCGAACAGCGTATAACAGGTCACTCCACTAAAAGTTTTAGGCTCTCTGTAGTTTATTTTAGTTTTGTAGCTGACTTAGAATGTGTGATGTGCAGTTGATGAGGCTCTGTGTCATCCATATTTGTCAGTTTATCATGAGATAAACGCAGAGCCAGTTTGCTCCATGCCTTTTAGTTATGATTTTGAGCAGCCATCAATCACTGAGGAAAATGTGAAGGAGATGATTTGGAGGGAGTCTCTTCAGTTCAACCCATATCCACTTCATTAGTTTTCTTTTTTGTTAATCTCTAATAGTTTTCTTACGTATGTATGATGTGATGATTTATTATTAGTATAGTCAGTTTGTGTTGGCCTAATGATAGGATGTTAATGCGCGAGGCCAAAGGTCTCGGGTTCAAGTCAATTGGATAGTTCTGTTACCAATCGTGTAAATGGTGATTAATAATTCCGAACTGGAATAAAAAAGAAAACATAACAATTGATCCAAAATAAAAGAAAGGAAAACATAATCTCCCTTATCATTGTTATATATACATTTTATTAATGTAATATATGGATCAGCTTTATTAGGGAGAAAATGGGAGGGTCTTCTAATTTTTTTGATCCTCTCACACACATCATACGGTTTGATTCGAATGCTAATTTAGAATGAAGAATACTTTACAGATTATAGGATTTTGAAATTACAAAACCATAAACATCAACATAACGTGTTAATTGCGTCCCTTCGGAAAAATCCAAATGAAACAAATTCTCTATGTTAACAAAAATGTATAGAATTTATTTCCTATCATCCCCTTTTCTCGACTTAAATTAAATGTTAATTGGGCAATACCAAGTTTCAAAGGACCTAAGTTTCAAAGGGCCATTAGGTGGGTTAGACTTTGTTGATTTGGGCTTCCCCGTTGTGAAACTCAGAAAAGCAATAGACATATGGCAAATTTACCACACACACACACACAAAAAAAAAAAAAAAAAAAAAAAAGCAATACTTTGTTAAACCCATTTAATGGACAAATTGACGGCAATTAATTTATACTACATCCATCTTAAAAATAACATGATCAGAATCTATTTTACGTCTTATTTAGGAATTAGGACTTATTAATCAAAGCAATAAAGCATCGAAACAATTTATAGTCTTGAGGGCAGGACTTCATCGATCCGGATGATTATGTACATTTTCATAGAAATTACAAATAGATGTACTTTCAACTACATTGAACTAGATTAATTGAATTACTTAGAATTATTATTATTGTTGTTGTTATTATGGTAGATTGAATTTGTATATTAATTATCAAACTATGTGGCTTTTTTCTCTGATAATTTTTTTTATCAAACTATGAGATTTGCGCGAGTCTCATAGTTTGATACTAATACTTATAGACTTTTATTTGTTTGCCTTCTATTTTAACCATTCTTAGATTTTATTCAGATTTCTAATTGTGTATCTCATGTGTTTTCTTTCCATAAAATTCAACATTCGTGTAACTAGTAAGTTTCAAAAATCAATAATTTACAAAGTTAATTAGGTGATTAATTGGACTTGCTTTCAACTAAAAACCTTTTCTTTTTTTCATAAAAACTTCAACTATAACTAAAAGAAAATTGTAAGGGATATCTGTATATATATTCTCATGCACATTAGAAATATGTAGTTCTCTATCATATTATACTTGAGGAAATAAAAATCTGCATTTCAATAAGTGAGAATAGACAATAAAAAGTAGTAATTTTTAATGGAATCACAAATTTGGTAATGCGTGTTCATATATACGTGGTTTTTTAGCTATTTTTAAGAGCAAAAGTTAAAAATTTATCCCTTGTCGCCCACTTTGTTGATTTAGACTTCTCTTTCCTTTTCTTTTCTTTTCTTTTCTTTATTTCCCTTTGAAATTGAATAAATAAACGACAATTTACGAACACACACACATGATCAGTCATTTCATAAATATAACCAAATGTTAATGTTAAACCAACATAATGACTTGTTGACAGCTAATAATATTTCATAATTAGCAATTAGATTGCAAAAATCACATGAAAAGATATATAATGTTGGTTATCATATATAGTGGAAGGCTAAATTAAACCACTATGATCGTAAAAACAGTGTTGTAGCGCTATCCACTGTGGGAATAATTAAAGAAGTGACGTATGAATTCTTTGTCAAACGTGACATGTTAACCACTCCATCAACATCTATTTATATATGTAATCTTGGAGTCCCAATCACTTTTCCAATGGAATCTTATCGCTCTCTAATTATTCTTAAAAATGATCAAATCAGCATATTTATAGTCGAAAGTGTAATTCGTGTCATTACTTCTGTCCTTGTCCGGTCACATCTTGTTGCTAACCCTAAAATCAGCTTATAATTGAGATAAACTGTGCCATTTATAAAAACATTACATTATAAGTATTATAATAATTGCATACAACGCACGCTTAGATCAAAGAGTTGACATTCGGTTCCTTTCTCTCACCCTTTTTTTCCATTTTACGCAGCCATTATTTTCAATATTGTCGTGTGATTTGTGATATATGGTATAGTTTCCGCCTCAAGTTATATATATGAGTTTATTTATTTCGGACCTGTTTCTGTTTGGGCTCCGACATTAAAAGCAATTCATAGGTTTCAAGAGTCACATTGATGTGAATCATCACCATTTTAATAAATAAATAAAATTAAAGCAACTCAATAGACTTAAACATTTCGAATAAATATCTAGCTACAAACACTTCTTCGGAAAAAAGTTCTGCAGCAATGAGATTCTAGTTTTCGTGAACTTTCACATATGGATATGCAAAATAGGCGCAAGAGGCAAGTATTACTAAATAAACAACAAAGTAATTACGAGAAAAAGAAAAATATTGGAGAATTAATATCCAATTTGTCTTATGACTACGTATGGGTATGCCATCAAGTAAAGATTTTGCACTAATATTTTTGGATACTAGTCGGTAACTCGTCGAAATTCGACGGGAATGAACTGATGTTATAATTGTTGTAATGGAAAAGTTATTATTTTTAATTTAGGATAAAACAGTTGCTTACACTTTAGTTTCTCATGAAGTCTAATTCAAAGAGTTTGAGTTTTTCTATTGTTGTTGTTATTATTATTTGATTTTTGTGGCATTATTTTCGAATTTAGGACAAAGCAAAACTTTACGAACGGT
>JAYJMF010356346.1:0-10543 GCA_036873715.1 Salvia sclarea | reverse complement strand
TAGTCTAACTCTTTAGGATAGATTCGAAATTTTAATGATAAAATGATTTGTTATTTGTTAGATTTCATAATAATATATACGATAGTCACTAAATTCAAATTAATACCTAATTCCATTTCAATAATAATTAAATGATTTGTTATTTATGGATAATTATCATTAATCTCAACTCTTTATTGTAGATTCGAAATTTAATTTATTAGATGTTCAAGTGGAATTTGTCAAATTAAATTGACGATGAACGTTGATTAATAATGATTTCAACTATTTCATCAATGTCTTGATGGGTGAATAGAAGTATCCTTTTATAGATATTTTAACTGTATGAAGTCTAATACAATTCCAATGTGGGATTTGATGCAAAACTTAAAATTATTAATTAATTGAATTTCAAGTATTTAAATGCCAAAATTTCACAAAATAGTGGGTCAACTAAATTAAATAAAGTTCTAATTTGGTCAAATATATTTTTCTAAATTAAATTAATGCTCTAGTTTGATCCAAACCACTACATCAATTAAAAGTATGTTGTTTGTTGAGAAAATATATGCATCTTTTTTATAAGGATTTTCAGTTGGTCAAGTTTGATGTGGAATGAAGAAGTTATTAAAATAAATAAAATATTAAAAGATTTACAAAATAAAAAATTGAGAAGGAAACAATTAGAGGTATTTTGGAATGGTAGGAATCAAAATCTAAATTTTATAACTATAGTATGATTACACACGTGGTTAGTATGATTATGTGACCGTGAAGACTGTGGCAGCATGCCGACAGAGTGGATAATTCTAGTTGTTTTATTCTCTCACGCTAACAGGCTGGAAAATTGTTGGATACTTATTCGCCACGTGTACATCATCACTCTCTCAACGAAATTGAGAAAAAGCACGGCATCTTTTAGGAAAAGGCAAACTTTTTATTTTTTCTATAAATTAGGTAACCAACGATCGTGACGCTCTTTGCCAATAAGTTGTTGATTTGTGGAAGTAAGCTGAATTTAATATGTTATTTAGTGAAAGGGACCTTCATTCCAACAATTAACTTATAGGGAACTTCAAATTATAATCGTATATATAATAAAATGTTATACTTCCTTCGTCTACAAAGAGTATTTCACTTTGTGGACGATACGGATTTTAATAAAAAATGAGATGAATTGTGTGAGTGGAGTATTGACCCCACCATGTGAGGATTGAATTATGAAGGCTTTTTGCCAAAAGAGAAAAGTGGAGCACTTTTTGTAGACAGCCTAAATAACAAAAGTGGAACACTCTTCGTGGATCGAGGGAGTGCATAATAGTACTACAAACATGTAGAGACATTTAATCACATTAAGCTATATCAAATTTTGTATACGGAAACGTATTCCAAAATTTGTAATATTAGGAGTATGATTTAGAATTATTGCAGTTACTTATAATTTAATAAAATACTTATTTAACTAAAATATTGAGTGATTGACATCGCTGCGCATTGCATGGGTGAGCGTACTAGTTACATTTTATAATGAGGCAAATGTGAAAATAGAACTTATATTGGAAATGCCATTACTCACTTAATTCGTTACACGGTTACATAATTTAATCTAGGTAACCGTGTAACCATATTATACAACACGATTTAATCTAAACCGTGTAACTGTGTTATACAATCATAGTTTCGCGATCGTTACACGGTTTACAGGTTACACGATTTAAATCGTGTGATCATAGTTTCGCGATCGTTACACGGTTTACAGGCGCGAAACTATGAACGGATAAAAATGACGGCGACGCAGCGAACAACGTGGCAGTCGTAGTGGCGGCGACAATGGTAGAACAACCGCGACTATGGTGGCAATAACAGAGCAACATCACAGATCTAGCAAGTGGTGCAACGACAACGAAGACGGCTGGCGGGGATGGCGCATAGCAGCATGGCGGCAAGGGGGCGCAGCAGAGCAACGCGGCGGGGGCGGCGTATAGAACCGCAACGTAGAGGCGAGGGTGTACAACAAACAGCAATGGGGGCGGCACGGAGCAGTGGCGCGGTGGGAGGCAGGGGTGTTTGTGGTTGGGAGAGAGAGAGAGAAGGGGCAAGTTAGGGGTGGGGGAAAGGGTGCGCAGCACAACAGCGGTGGTGCAACATGGAGCATCGACGCAGCACGGTGAGGCAAGGGGGTGGAGGAAGAGCACCAGCGCGGCGGCGGCGACAGGGAGGTTGGCGGCTGGCGAGGGGGTTGGAAGAGAGAGAGAGAGAGGGAGTGAGAAGAGAATGGGTAAGTTAGGGTTTAGGATATGTTTGGGATAAATAAATTATTGAAGGGTATTTTGAATTTTTTAAGTCCAAAAATGTTAGGATTTCCATATTTAAGTTTAGGGTGTTAGAATTTCAAATCATGTTTAAATAGTGCTAGTTTGGTATATTTTCCCTTTTATAATTATAGGGTATTGAATATCACGTCTGCGCATAGCGCAGGTGGACATTCTACTTGTTTTACTAAGAGCATCCCCAACAAGGGGATGCATAGCAATTGCATTCTTTAGGTTGGGGGGAGGGGGTGGAGGTGGGAGAGGGGGAGGGAGTGGAGAGTGAAAGGGTGAAATCACCTCTTGGGTGCTATAGGTAAATGTGCCTTTTTTATTCTTTTTTATCAATTCTTTTTCATTATTTTTTCTATTTTCTTCTTGTGTACTTTATTTTAATATATTTAGTAGTATTGGTTAGAAATTTTTAAATAGAAAATTTGTTATTTTAAATTTTAAATTTACCTCATTAATTTTGTTTGGCTGCTTAATATTAAAATTAACATTAGTTATTGCTAATTATGTATTTATTTATGCATTTAAAAATTACAATTTATATTGTATATTGTATTTAAATTTATTAATTTTAAATTGATTTTAAGTATATCTTTTTTTTAAAATATCTATATATCAAAATAATACTTTGAAATAATTTATTTATTTTATATTAGTTATAAATAAAATAATGAATAAGTTGAAAATGGGTGGAAAGTGGGGTCGATAATGATGTCAGCAAAAAATTAAATTTGGAATGTATTGTTGGGGGTGAAATTAAGAATGCGAAATATGATGATGTGTCTACGATGATGTCAGCAAAGACCTTAAGATGAAGAGGTATTGTTAGAGATGGCCTAAAATAGCGATTATGGTTATCGTTATTTTTATTACATTTTATAATTATCGAGTATTGAATATCACGTCGGCGCGTAGTTGTACTAAAAAAGAGCGGGCCGGATACGGGTCTAACTGGCGGGGCGGTTCGATGTGATAAATTTGGAAATGAATGTATTGCGCCGCCGACTGCTAAAGGCGGAAGGGTTTAAAGCTCAAGGGTTTTACATTCCCGCCGATATCCCTCTCTTTCTTTCTCTCACAAAATTCGTCTTTATCTCAATTCGCGGGTTTCAGAATTATAGAAACAATTTCTTCAGCAGACGCTTTTATGTGCGAAAAAGTTGAAATTGTTCGATGCTGGTTTCTTCAATCAGGTCAGCATCTCGCGTAAATCTCTTTAGATATCTCCAATTTATTCGATTGCAATCAGTTCCGTCGCTCGCCCATTTCACTCCTTACTTTTCGGATTCGGGTTCCGAGGACCCGAGTTCCAATATAAAAAATGATGTGACAGTAACAAATTACGGCGGGAATGAATTGAATTCGCGTGGGGTCGTTCAGATTCTGCAAAACTTGAAATTAGAACCCGTTTCTGCATTATCATTTTTTATCAAGCTCAAGGAAAAGGGATTTCAGCATGATACCAGAAGTTACTTGGCTATGATTAAGGTGCTCTGCTATTGGCGCATGGACCGGAAACTGGATTGTTTATTTACAGATATCATTACAAACCTCAAAGGGGAGAATTCGTGTTTTGAGTTATCAGAGTTGTTCGATGCAATGGTTGAGGAGCTCAAGGCTGATGGGCCTAGTTCACTGCTTCGGGCTTTTGATGTCCTCATTAAGAGTTATGCTAGTTTAGAAATGTTCGATGAGGCGATTGACACTCTTTTTGCAACTAGAAGGCATGGTATAGGGCCGTGTGTGTTGTCGTGTAACTTTTTGATGAATAGGTTAGTTGGGCATGGGAAAGAGGAGGCAACTATTGCTATCTATAAACAGCTGAAGAATATGGGGCTGGAACCAAATATATATACTTATGGGATTGCAGTTAAGGCATATTGTCGAATTGGGAGTTTGCAAGAAGCTGCAGATGTGTTTTTGGAGATGGAGGAAGCTGAGGTGGTGCCTAATTCTTTTACGTATACAGCTCTTCTTGAAGGACTCTGTGTGCATGGCGGGTCAGATTCAGCTTATGAGGTTTTACGGGCTTGGGACGCCGAAAAAGTCCCTGTGGATGCTTATGCTTATAATACTGTGATTCAAGGCTTTGTTAGTGAAAAGAAGCTGAAAGCAGCAGAAATGCTTTTACTTGAGATGGAAGAACAGGGGGTAACACCCAATGAAGTTAGCTATCATGCCTTAATTCAGGGGTATTGTGATTCTGGGGATATAGTTAGAGCTTTTGTCATCCATGATGAGATGGATGCAAAGGGTATCAAAACTAATTGTTCGATTCTCTCTTCAATTCTTCAGTGCTTGTGCCTGAAGGGCATGCATTCTGAAGCAATAGACCAGTTTGTTAACTTTAAGAAGTCGGGTGTCTTTCTTGATGAAGTCATACATAATGTTGCTATTGATGCGTTATGCAAAATGGGCAAGTTAGATGAGGCAAAAGGATTGTTTGATGAGATGAAGCTTAAGAAACTCATACCAGATGTTGTGCATTATACAACTCTGATAAATGGTCACTGTCTCAATGGAGATATTATTGGTGCTGTGCATTTATTTGAGGAGCTGAACAAAAGCGGTCTGAGTGCTGATATTATTACTTATAATGTCCTTGCTGGTGGATTGTCTCGGAATGGGCTTCTGGAAGAGGTGTTTTGCCTGCTGGATGCTATGAAAGAGCAAGGCTTGACTCCAAACAGAGTCACGCACAACATGATCATTGAAGGCCTTTGCTTCAGTGGAAGAGTGAAAGAAGCTGAAACATATTTCAGTAATCTGGAAGAAAAGAACATAGAAAATTTTTCTTCCATGGTGAATGGTTACTGCGAATCAGGCAAGGCAATTGAGGGATTTAAACTTTTTTGTAGATTGTTTAGCCAAGGAATGCTTATAAGTAGGAATTCTTGTGCAAAGCTTATTAGCGGCCTCTGTTTAGAAGGGGACAATAATGTAGCTATTAGAGTCCTTGAGATCATGCTTTCTACCGATGATGGCCCTAATAAGACAATGTACATTAAGCTTATTTCCGCTCTTTGCCGTGCTGGAGACATGGAAAAGGCCCGATGGGCATTTGACCAAATGGTTGTGAGAGGATTAACTCCTGATGTAGTTATCTACACCATTATGCTAAATGGATATTGTCACGTAAACCGCCTGCGGGAAGCCTTTGCTCTTTTCAGTGATATGAAGGGAAGGGGCATTAGTCCCGACATTATAACTTATACGGTATTGCATGATGGGTACTGTAAAACAACTCTGAAAATGGCTCAATCTAAAAACCGTTTCGAAGGAAACAAGATGGTAAAACAGGAAGGTTCAACTATTTTACGTGAAATGGGGATGGAATTAAAGCCTGATGTCATTTGCTATACAGCATTGATTGACAGTCAGTGCAAATCAGCGAATCTTCAAGATGCTGTTTCCCTTTTCAATGAATTGATTGAACAAGGTTTACTACCTGATACTATCACATACACAGCCCTCATTTCTGGCTATTGCAAGCAGGGAAATATGGACAAGGCTTTAACTCTTGTGGATGAGATGTCATCCAATGGAATACAAGCAGATAGCCGCACTATAGCAACATTGCATCAAGGGATTGTCAAGGCAAAGAAAGTGCAGTTTCGCCATTAAATTTTCATAAATTCCCCTTGGTAAGACATACTTGTCATATGTTTTCCCTTTTTGTATGCTGAACTAGGTTTAAGATTTGCATGTCCTTTACCCCCTTTTAACTTTTAGGGATAGTCTTTTGAACTAAATTGTATTTTTTTAGTGGCTGTAAGTCAAGATCTCAAGTAATTTATGATGAATCTCATAGGAAAAGATGTTTTCCATGTAGGATGGGTGTCGCTTACTGTAACTTGAGAAACTCATTTCATCTAGGTAGTTGCAGAGTATCAGTTCTTCTTGAATTTCAGGTCAGACACCAACTTTGACCCCAATGTTTAAATTTCTTATTTTTCTTATGAGATACCAGGTACATGACTCCTAGCTACATAAGGTGTTCCTATGAATTATATCTTTATATGGACCACTTGGTGTGATTCTGTATGCTCTATCATATTGGTAATTGGTATGGCAACATTGTGTGTAAAGGAAAGTATTAGTCTGTCTTGTTTTTAAAGAAGTGGAGCATTTTTCGTATTACTTGAGTAGAGTATTGTAACATAATGGATAGAGTATTACATTGTAGCCATCCTTGCTTAGTTTGAAAGTCTATTTTTTTTCTTTTTCCTTATAATAATGTAAACAGAATCAAACACAGAGAAGTACTGTTGCATACCGTATATAAGTTTCTGTGAACATTTTTAAGCAACCGCTTTTAAAATCAAAGCTCGAGAATGAGAGGCTAGTCTAGCTATTGATTTCATAGCTCAATGTTGTCTCCAGCTTACTGTTGTTTGCCTTTTGACTCAACTAGACTCAATTTTATTTTGGCAATGTGTGTTTTAAAATATACTCCCTCCATTTCAAAATATAAGTCTTCCTAAGCATGAGCACATATATTAAGGATTTTTTTTCTTCCTATTCAACCTTAATTAATTATATTAATGAAGTAGTTTATTGTATTGAATTGCATAATTTTATTCTAACACATCATTTCCAACCAAAATCGTCCAATGAAAAAACAACACATATAATAATAATAAATTTAAAATTAATATTTATTCAAATAATAAATGCAAAATTTCATTCAAGCAATAAATTTAGAATTAATATTCATTCAAACATGAGGTTTTAGTGTAAATTAATTCCAAACGACATACATAATAAAAATAAAAGAATATGGTCAAACGACTTATATTTGGAAATGGAGGGAGTAGTCTTTAAAAGAGTATTTAAAAACAACACAAAGCTATAAAAGAATGTTGAGAAACAACACAAAAATATATGGGGTGTAAATGTGTAATGCCCATCTAGGGCAAAGAAAGTTTGAAAACAGAGAGAGAGATAAAAATCATATGCAGACAACGTTGGAAATTTGCAATTAGAATTCCACTTATAGCATTGTTTAAGGTGAAAACCATGTGGAATAGACATCGGGTTAAAGACAGGAGAGCTGCAAAAGGATTGAAAGACAGCGATCTCATTCGTCTTGTTTGCTCGACTAAAGTGTTCATCGTCGATCAAAATATTGGTTTCTCTTTCTCAGTTCTCTTCCAGCAATATGGATGTGCAGGTTAGAAGAGATGTCAGCTCGCCTTCTGTTGCTGTTCCGTTACCTGACCACCGTATTCTTCCAAATTTGTCGAGTAAGAATATGTATCTGCAGATTATCCAAGTTGAAGTGTAAGTGAAAGGCGACAAAGATTTGATCGTGAAGGGAGGGAGAAATAGAAATCTGAAAGATAACGACATACCCTGTAAGAAGATTTACTATTTTGAGCTCCTTCCTGAAGTAATAATGATCACCAAAAGAATACACAATCTGCCTCTGCAGAGCATTTTGCTTCTCTTCAGGCGCGGGCTTCCTCATGCGCTTAAGAAGTGGTTTCCTTATAAGCTTACGAGACAATAGCCACGAATCTATCAACGACACCTACACAAGAGACATCATCATTACAAGATGTTAACAAAATTCATGTCAGGAATAGGTAATCGTGCACCCAAATATGTTTCTGGATATTCGACATTGATTGTTCTAAATTTACATTCAAGATGCTTCATAGGTATGTCACAGTTTCAAGTTTGCTCCTGAACTAGTATTTAATACTAGGTTATTGCCTTCTACCCTCTAAGCTAAGTGGATAATCACATTGACTGAAGATCAACTAGAAACTGGAAATGTTGCTCTTTCCTTGTGTAGTTACAGAATACGAAAATAATTAAGCATATCATAAATCAATTTCAGGGGTTGTCTTCTGAAAAGAAAGTTTCGGTGGGAGTTCTTAGGAAAACCGGCATATATTTAGTTCGACTGTTGCACAGTATCTTGACCTTTTGAGATTTAAGATTTCTATTATCAAACCTATTTATGATAGAGACAGCAAAATCTGATGAGCAGCTCAGGAAACTGAAATCAGTCGAGAGAATTGGAAGAATCTAGTTTTAGCAAACAAAGCATCAGTTTAAGTGTCAATATAAGGGCAAACAACAAATAAGAAGTAACTGTAACACCCCTAACATATGATTATGTTTAGGGAAAGATGCAATACCTCGTACAAACGAATATCACTGGAATGTCCAAATGATTTAAGGAAGGGTGAGGTCCATGAGTCAATCATAGGCTGCCAAGACAATTGGAAGTGCATTAAAAGCATAAGTTCTCGCATCAATCAAGAAACGTAGCCAGTGCAAGAAACCTAATAAACGAAGATGGTTTCTCACCCGTGAGAAATCCCGAAATGAGAGACATATTACAGACGCCTTAGCAGTGTCTGATGTCGACACATTGGCATCATTTACGTTTGTGGTTAGGGGCAGCTTAGGGCTAGAAACCTTAGCTGTATCCGGCAAGGAGGTTAAGGGCAGTTCAAGCTTAGAACCATCCGTGAAGTACACTTCGCGTGTAGGAAATTTGAGTGCTTGCGTTTCAGGAATTATGACGTTATTCGCTTTTGATACCTGCATCCAAACCTCAAAATCTACAATCAAAACTCTACCTTGTAAACTCATCGAATTTCCAGCTTGCAATTCAAATCTAATAACTCACCTTCCCACCATGTTTCTTCAAATCTGCCATATCTTGAAAGTAACCCCTACTAATCTCATCTTTACTGCCCTAACTCACACACACTTCCACATTAGCACTCTCACGAGCAAATCCCCAAATTTAAAGCAAATGCAAATAATGTAAAGCAACATTGAGAAATTACTCACATTCGAGCTCGCTCTAGCTGATTAGCCGTCTTAGCCATCGTCTATGATCAAATTAACCAACATCAGACAACACGAATTTGAATTCTATAATATTGAAATCAATCATAAACAGAGATTCCGCGTATATTTGATTTCTACAATCAATCAAAATTAGTGGCGGAAACACGAAATTAAACATTCAAAATTGCGAGAAATTCTCAACCGACCACAAAGACGTCTTCCTTGAATCGAGCGGAAGTGCGTTGAGAGGGGTTGCGCAGGGGGATAATGGGGAATAACTTTTCTTCTCCTTTTAGCAAGCTTCCGCCTTTTACATTTCGCGATGCTGCTGATAGAGTTCTGCCCGATCTCAGCATCTTCTTCTCTTCTTCTTCCTTTTTCACCAAATTCACTATGATGAAATGTTTGAGTGTGGAAAACCCTTCCGCAAATTCTGCTTCTACGATAGCATAAATCTCAGTATGAAATGAATGAGAGGCGATTTGGGCTAACAAACGTTATTGTTATTTGTTAACAGCTTTTAAGCCCAATTCTACATGTATGAAGCCCATTATTTTTATTTTTTTTAATAAATAATATATGAGAAAATTTTCAATTAAACGAATTATATCACAAAATGTAATGTAATTATAACATAATTTTTAGATCCTTACAATTAAATACTAAATTTTTAATTTGTTGCAACTGGGGTTCACACAATTTTTTCAATGGACGGAAATCTAACTCATCACCGTTTTTCTGTTACAAACAAGTTGTTCGATATAAATTTTTTTAAATCCACATAAAAAATTTAGTATAGAGTCAGATTTCTGCCAACCAAAAAATGGCTTGAAAATCAATTACAACAAAATGAAAATTTAAATAATTAATTGGTAAGATCCAAAAGTATAATTATTTTTTGAGATATAATTCATAACTTATTTGACATTTTTGCCTAGTAATAACAACAACAAATAGACAATTACAGACTTTCCAGTTATTTTCAATTGATGTAAAAATTTCAAACTCAACATTACTTTTATCAAATCAAATTCAATAAAATAACAATCTTATAAAGTGCATGCCATGACTTTACTAAGCTATAATGCAAAAAAAAAATCTTCATCAGACATAAGAAAAGGAACGTTAACTTTTATCAAACTAATTATTTGACTTAATCTAAAAAAAGACTTTATTGTATATTTGTTACTTCACTAAAAAATGATTATAGTAGTTAATCATTCAGTGTAATTAAAACTGATTGAAGCTTAAGGCCGCGCCAAATTATGTACTACTAACTTTTAATTTATATTAGGGTATGCTATAATATATCCTTTACATATTAGTGAATACTAGAATTTGCCGATTCGTGCCATGCACGATAATTATTATAAATAAATAAATAAATAAAATTATAATTAAAATTAGATGAAAAGATATATGAATATGAA
>JAYJMF010356326.1:0-10544 GCA_036873715.1 Salvia sclarea | reverse complement strand
TTGCAAATATGTATACTGTGATTTGCAATTGGTTCGTAGTTCTTATTTTAAGGAGGGTTTTATTTTAGCCCACCCCCGGCTAATTGTAAATGAAACAAGCGAGCTATTCAAATATCGATGTGGTGGAAGCCTGTGAATAAGCTCATTAACTGTTGTAGTTTGAAAATGTAAAATTATTAATTTGATATGATTAAATTCAAGTAAACTCTGTAAATTTCGAAGTGTTTGATGAATGAGTTCAATGGGATATACTATACAAGACAAGTTTGAGCACAAGATATATATTCGCCTCACTTAATTATACATTCCTAGTCTGGTCTATTCTTTTTCTTATATTGAGTTGTTGGCCAAAATTAATTATACACCAAATATCAGCATTTTGACAAATTTCCATTTATCTTCAGAAGACCGTTAGGACGTTTATTTTGAGTGATGTCATAGATTGATAAAATATATAATTGAATACTTGAAATATAAAATGATCAAATAAATTCAAAACTAAATAATCCATTGTGAGTCCATCAAACTAAATAATAGATTAGTTGAATTTATTTTTATCAATTCATAACATTCAAGTAATTAATTAATGCCCACTAAGCCAAAGGGGGAGTTTAGGGAAAGAACTGAATTTGATATATGAATCTTAAACCCAATCCATATTTTAAGCAATTTGGTGTCATTATGTACATATTTCCATGTTAGGTTAATTTGATTAAGATTAACAATAAGCTAGCAATTATTGGATTGAGTAACATGCATTAACAGTACGTAGTAGTTGCGACCACAAACACTATTATCGTCAACGGAGACAGCTTGTAAGGAAGCTGTCTTGGTAATTAAGAGCGACCCTCACTAACTTAGAAACTGTATAACCAATTTCATGTGGCCCTCTTAATTATGGTATGCTAATTAATTTTATTGCTATCTAGTAGTAACAAATTAACATAATAGTAATTTTGAAGCAAGCCTAACATGTACATTGTTTCAGTACCCATATTGAGTAAATTTCATTTGTGAGAACTTTATTCCCTTTCACATTGCATATATAATTTCCTAAATTAAGTTGAGATTAGCACATCAATGGCATTCTCCCAAACAGTTCTGGTTGTTTGGTACTCCCTCCCAGTGCCAGTAGATGATTTTCGAGTTCCAGCACGTGAAAGGGTTTGACTTTCTAGAATATTGGTATTACTAAATTATGCCTCAAAAGAGTCAACCACAAAGGTGCATTGCCTTGCCCCCTCTAATTATGCCCAGCTGCGGCCAAGCTCTATGGCCTCTTACAAATAAACAATTCAAAAGGTACAACTAACTAACTACTAATTAATTGGACCATACTACAAAAAATTTATTGGAAATTTTATTTGACTCTCTGCTTCGCCACCAAATGCCTAGGAACAACATCAAGGTGGGATGCACGTCTTGTTTAGTGGCTGAGACGTGATATTGGCATATGCATATATATATATATGCTCACTACTTAGTCGAAGCGACATATAATTGAAAATGGGGAACTGCATTGGTTCAGCATGTGCATTGCCTTCCAGCAACAAGAAAGTGAGACCTCATGATGAAGATGATCAACAACTGAAGGCTTCTTCGCCCCGCAAGCAGAGCTCAGGCCCTGAGACACCACTAGTCTCCGTGGCCCCGTTGCCTCTGTCTGCATTGCTCAAGTCAGGAGAGGCGCGGCTGGATACTGCTGATAGTTTCCAGAGAATGAAGATAGTGGTGAACAAGAAACAGCTGAAGCTGATTATCGCCACTTTGGAGGAGCTAAAGTCGAGACACGTTGTGATTCAGTCTATAGTGAAAAGGAACAGGAAATGGAGGCCATCTTTAGCTACAATTCCAGAACTCTAGTGTCAACTATGGAATTTTGCATTTTTGGCTCCCTAAATGTGTTTCTTAGATAGTGTAGCTTTGCAACCCCGTTTTCCACGAGGAAAATCGAGAGGTGAGGTGCCTTATGTTGTGTATTCTACTTCTATTTAGACAAAGGGTGGCATGCACAAACTAGGAAGGAGCAGTTGTTAAGATAAATGTGTCACCTTCAAGATTTTAAATTATTGTGCCACAATGCAATTTATATGCTATTGCTGCTCTGCTTTTAAATATGTGACATTGTCAAATAATTTATTGAATAATCTGTTGGGGAAAATGGTTCTGTACAGACATATACAGAAAAATCAGATAAATTGTGGGAAAATCACACTATACAACTCATGAAACTAGTATCTAAGCACTCACCATTTCACAACTCTTAATATTATTTCTGCAAATGGAGCTGCCTATTTACATCAGAAATCTTCAAACCCTGTATATTGCTCTAGAGACTTCCTCATTTTCCAGAAATGTATCTTCAAGAGGCATTCACGGACCTAATCAATTGAACCAAATAGGCGTCACAAATTATTAGAAACTTGGCACGTCTCATGAGAAACACCAACGTAAACAGGGAAGAGGATGGGAAATATAGTACTATACTGCTCACCTTTTGGATGAGTTTGTGCTCCTCATCTTCTCATCCAACTTTGCTAATGCTGAATCCTTCTCTCTTACTGCTGCTTCTCTCTTCGTTTTCTTGGACTCCACTTCTATGGCTCTAGCTAGTGTCTCAATCTTTTTCACAAGCAACTGCAACCAAAAAGATATACCTTGTGTGATGATTCAACACTATCTCAAAGCAGAAATATTATAGTGTGTGTGTGTGTGAGAGAGGAGTTGCAAACTTTCTAGTAAGTAGTAACCTACCTTGATTTCTTCTTCCTTAGAATGAAGAGTCATGTCTTTCAACTCGGAGGACTTCCTCAAATGTATGACTTCTTTCTGAAGCCTGTCATACAAAACTCCCGATACCATATCTTCACCATCTATATCAGCAACCTCCAAATCTTTCGACTCGTTGTTGCTACAAGTTACACCTTTCGTGTTTCCCATTTCCGTAACTTCATCTTTCTTCTGTATTTTGTCATTGACCATGGCGTTCTTGTTCGCCACTGCATTTTCCTTTCCACTATTGTCAATAACCTTGTTTCGAGAAGCCCAAAGACTCTTTCTTGACAAACTTTCAGAGGTGGGATTTTTCTTCTTTAAACTATTAATAGGCGTCATTTCTGCGTTCACCACCGTCTGTTTTTCATCAAGTGTCTGCATTGTGCTTCTAGTGATGGTGGATCCCCTCGGTTGTGACGTGGATCTCTTCTTTGTTCTGGTATTACTTGACAGGATTCCGAAGAAGTTACTAGACTTCTCGTTCTTGGGGGAACCTTTAGTAAACGAAGATGCATTCTTTAAGCCTTCTTCGAGCGTCTTCAGCCTCAGCTTCAACTTCTCCTGCAAAAATGGTTTTGCGTATTTAGGTCCCCAACAGAATAATGAAATCTTAACTTCGCAAAATTTTGTAGCTTGAATTATATCTGAAGTGTCACCTTGACTTGCGCCTCGGCCTTCGCAGCTCTCTCCGAGATTGCTAATTTGTCTTTTAACTTCTGTATCTCTGCCTACAACATAGAAATCTTACAATCAAGAAAAAA
The DNA here is from genome assembly GCA_036873715.1 of Salvia sclarea. Lineage (NCBI taxonomy): Eukaryota > Viridiplantae > Streptophyta > Magnoliopsida > Lamiales > Lamiaceae > Salvia > Salvia sclarea. Next base: position 7,008 of record JAYJMF010356326.1, on the reverse strand, counting down.
GCTAAAAAAGAATTCAATGCTTAGCAAGATTTAGGTCTATATTAATTGAACTGATTGAAAACCTCGACATGAACTAGTGTACCTGCAGCAGCCTTCTCTCTTCCAGCCATTGTCTGACCGGCATAACTCTGTCGTTCTCATCTTTCCACTCGTTAGCCACCACTGTTGCTACTCGGTTTGCTGAAACTTTTACTCTTGCTAGTTCCCTTTCTAGAGTCCGCTTCTCGTCCTACAAAGTTGAAGAAATCGAGAAGTTTAACATCAACCAGTACCCAATGTAGAGATTCTTCCCTACTAAAGATTCTTCCTTACATTAAGTTCAGATATCTGTCTCTTGTAATCACGAATGGTGTTGGCTGCTGATCCACCGGCAAGTATGGCCTCCTCGAGCTCCCTGATGGTTTGGCTAAGCTTTTCGACCTCTAAAACCTTATATCTATTTGTCTTATCAAGTATTTTATTCTCCTCCTGTTAGCACACATATATGCATGCTATATGAGATTTGGAGCTTATATATATATATAAGCCTCATAGATGTGATCTATATCACTATATTATACCTGGCATATCTCAATTTGCCTCCTAAGCTCATAGTTCTGATTTTGGACCTCCTCAACTATCAATGCTCTTTCTAGGGCACTTCTCAGTATTTTCTCAGCTTCAAGCAATGCCGCTTCTTTGGATTTTGTAAGACGTTCAAGTGCCCTCTTATCCTCCTGTAATGCTGCAACCTGAAATGTTTCAAAATAACCAAATGTAATCCCAATATAGCACTAGCAAATAGAGAGACAGAAGAAAATCTTTACATAACACAATCTGTATTCTTTTATTACCTCGTTCTTGTGCATCTTGAGTTCAGCCTCTAGAGGAGCAATGACTAACTCAATGGGAATAGAATCGTCGTCTTTTTGATTGGCGTAAACTCTTCTAAGAGTTGCTTCAGCTGCATATTGTGCAGCCAGTGCTTCCTTCTTTTCATCTATGAGCTTCTTGATGTCAAGATTCTGCATCAATCAGACCCAAAACACTCAATCATCTTTATTTCAATTTATGTCATGAAAGAGGGGAAGTAATGCGGGATATCCATAAATCAAGTTCACACCTTCTGCTCAAGATGATCTCCATTCAATCTAAGCTTCTCTACCAACCTTTTGACTTCACTTTCGAGCTGGAAAACGATTAGCACATATGAGAGAAAGCAATAGAGAGATACAAGAAACATAATGATTTAATCCAGCCAAGGTGGGATGAGTCCTAAATTTTTTCTTTCCAATTTTCATACTGCAGAATCAACTGTAATAATGCTATACATTGCATATATACATGACAAGTAACAGAATATGCCTGGTTAGCTTTATTTTGTTTTAATATACTCCCTCCGTCCCATTCATAATGTCCCACTTTCCTCTTTTGGTTGTCCCATTCATAATGTCACATTCCCTTTTTGGCAAAGAAAATACACATAAAAAGTATGTGGACCCCATGTGGGTCAGACCTCCTTACACTCATCAATTTTCTCTCCTTAATCTTTGTGCTCAAAAGTAATGGGACATTATGAATGAGACAGACGGAATATGATTTAATATTTTCATCATATACCGTTATAACTTTATTTTTCTTCATTTTTTGTCTTTAATTATAATTTTTTTCTTTCTAAATTCACAAAAATATTTCTAGCTTATAAGTTCATTATCCAAATACTTTAATAACTTATAAGCTCTTGAAAAATATATTGTGGAGTATCTTAAAGAGCTTATAGGCCCCAACAACTTATAAGCTCTTGAAAATTATGAAAGTGTTTGGATAATTAACTTATAAGATGCAATTCTTTAAGAGTTTATAAGTTATGAAAGTGTTTGGATAATGAACTTATAACATAGAGAGAGAATTTTGAATTTAGAGAGAAAAAAATATAGTTAAAAGAAAAAATTAAATAAAAATAAAATTAGAAAGGTATATAATGAAAAAGTTAAACCATAATAATGTTATTTTGGTAAATTAGTTGTTGCTTATAAACTTATGAAAAAATAAATTGGGGTTGAGCAACTTATTTTTTGAGGAGCTTATAAGCTCTATGAGCTTATTTTCACAACTATAAGCTAAAGAGCTTATTTGTGTCAAACACTTTGCAACAACTTATAAGTTCTTAAACAGCTTATAAGTTGTTTTAAGGAGCTTATAAGTTTAGCCAAACACCGTCTTAGTCATTCCTTAAACATTTATTCCTTAATTTCCATATCTCTTAATTTCATAGACATTTATAATGGACAAATGGAGAGTATAAAATATTTTTTTTTTCCTTTTGAAAAATATACAAGTTCGTGTAAGCATGGTAATTTTGAAAGTTCTACTTGTATACGTGTTGGCTAAAACGTTAAAACTAAGTAACAACATTTTACTATTTTGCATAAGTTGAAATATAAATTAAAAGGTTAAATATTGGAATATTCCACTTAAGCAAATGCATTATTTTTATTTTTGAAATATTGGAAATGGTCTAAGAAGACATAAACTTCTTACCTACATCAAACTCATTAAAATATGAAAAAGATAATTAAGGTGGAAGTATTTAGATAAGGAGAAGTAGGAGAAATCAGAAATTGAAAATGATAAAATATGAGAAAATAAATAAAAATATATAATTAAATAAGTGGTAAAATATGAAAGAGGGAAATAAAAATGATAAAATATGAAAGAGAAAAAATAAAAATAAAAATAAAATAAATAATAAAATATGAATGAGAAAAATATTTTTAAGCAATTAAAGTCCTAATTATTTTCTTTTTTGAGATTGGGACACTTATAATGGAACACTCTGAAATGGAAATAGAGGATATTTATAATTGTCAGGAAGTTCCTCTAGGAGTATCTTTTATTGCAAAGATACATAGGACTTAGGAGATATATGTGATAATCTTTAAGATTTTTAATTGCTAAAAGTTAGAATGCATATTATCCTTACATTAGAATATATTTCATTATATAAGGGTTACTTCAAAAAAAAATCAAAAATTAGAATGTACTATGTATATAAGTCGAAAATCTCAAACCTTTAATATTGTCATATTTCAGTTATCCATGAATACAATATAATGTCACACTATAATATACAATGTAGAAGATTAAGATTCACAAAATAAATCTGCTCACGGCAAACGACCATTAAATGCCAAATGTTGTATAATAACTGTAATTTCCATCTATCGCTAAAATCGGACAAAATATGAGAAGAACTGCAAACCCATTCGTGGTATGATCTTGAGGTTTAAATTCAAATATAATCAGAACATCAATAAAATCAAAGAAGTTTAAATTGCAAGTGGCTTTAAATATAAATATTGACTCATGTTATGAATTTTGATCTTACACAAGTTTTGTGATATGTATAATATATCTTCCTCTCATCTCTGCCTTGCTATTTTCATCAAGAACAATTTATTTAACTTTCAAGCTACTATATATATATATATATTGATTAAACCATCACATTTCACATATTGATCATAAACTTCAGAATGCCCATATCAAATTCAACCGTACTTGTCATTTTCAGACATAAATGCATTGTGAATAAGTTCAATCTGTGCGAATTGCATAGTATTTCTTTTCCATAATATAGTAATAGCAATCTCAACCAATTGAAAATAAATATATACAGTAGAAACATAAGTACGATCTCTACATTGAATTTCCCCCAGCTCCAGCTGTGAAGTTCCCTTTTTGTCATTGAACAGCAACAACAACACAGCACAAAATAAAATATAAAGAACAAAAGAGGAGGTACTAAATTCTTGTACACTAGTCCGTCTAAATTAATTAAGATATTCCATATACATCCCAACCCAAAAACATGGAAATCAATCCACAACTCAACAAAATCCCACCTAAAATTCTCTCCAAAAAACTAATCTTTGATCAGCTGCTAGCTACTCTGTATATACATATGATCCTGGGTGACTACTTAGAAGTTAGAAGAATCATGCTTATCAACAGCTAACGGAGTTGACGGAGAGGGCGTAACGGAACGTGTTGGCGTACTGGAAAGAGAGCGTGCGGCCGTTACGGAGCGGTTTGCCGTCGTTAACGAGGCAGTCGTCGAAGCGGAGGCGCTTGAAGAGGTGGGGGTTGACGATGCGGGCGGAGCTGAACCAGCCGCAGCTGAGGTGGATGGCGGAGATGTCGCAGCCGGAGATGCACGTGTTTACGATCTCCACCGTGTACGTCGGAATCCCGTTGGGCAGAGGCTCCGTCGCGCCTTGGCTGATCACAATGTCTGATTTGGAGCATTTGTCGCTCCATATTCTGTTTGGCTCCACCCCCTTTTCCTTCTCATGTCCCTTTCCTGCCCACAAAAATACAAACTAACATATTAAATGCTTCTTTCCTGTTGTCCTCCTCCTCCGTTTCTCAGCTCCCTAGCTAAATAATTTATTTACCAGTAGTTGTAAGCAGCTTCCGATGAGTGAGAGATAGAATAATCTTGTTCTGGCTACTGCTTGAGATATTCGCCTCCGATCCCAACTCCGTTAATATTTTATCTGAATACAAAATGCAAATCTAAAGTTATACTAATACTAATAAAATACACGATTTCGCCGAAATTAGCAATTGCACCAACACCAATATTAAACTCCAATCGGAAACGCAGAAACACACACGGATGCAGCATATAATATTTACACACACGCGCGCGCGGACCTGTAGTGTAGATTCCAATGATTAGTAGCAAGGATGTGACCGCAAACACCGCCGTAAATGAAGAAATCCTTCGGCGCCGCAATGATGGTTGGAGATTCATTTTTGTATGCTTTCTTTTTCAACTCAGTCGATCGGCTTTAAGGAGTTGGCTGAGTCGACTCCGAGCTAGCGCCTACTCGGCTAGCCTAACAACAGCACGGAGCTAGCAAATCACCGCCAAATATAAACTGTAAAATATGCACGGATGAAAATCATATCAGCTTTCCATATATGCTTCGATTCATCTTTGACCGGAAACGCAGCACAGAGAGAGAGAAAAGATAGCTTTGATATGATTTGACAGCTTTGATTTTACAACTAGAAAAAAATGCTGAAAACCCCGAGTCATTACACCATTACTGCCAGAATTTCGCATTACCACATGTATATACATGCACACGGATAAATCCAAATCTGAGAAAATGAAGGAGATTTTTTGTTCAAAAATCCATTTAATAAACTGTGTACTACTTACTGAAAAAGAAGAGTCTAGCTAGGGTTTTGACTTTGAAAAACCATATAGCATAAGAAGAATGGGTAATCTGATGGAAGTTGATACAAATTTTCTCAGAATTTAAGCATCAATAAAGGAAAGTTTCCCGACATTGCTTTTAAGTTATTCCCGGGAAAAGAGCCCCACAGCCGAATTCTTTTGCCAAACACTGCTTTCCCATTCCCAATTAATGCAACTACAAACAAAATACGAGTTGAGAAAGTAAAATATCTTTCATAAATCCAATGATAAAGTAGCAAAAATCCCCAAATTCTACCCGATATATGAGACAAAAACATATATTCACAGATATGAGCAGGCGACAGAGCATTGAAAGTAGAACGGAATCACGAAGTAGAGAATGCAGAGCTGAGACAGAAAAGGCGAAGCAAAAATTGTTAATCAGCAGGCCGTGATATGCAACTCTGATCTCTCTTTCTTTTTACCATTGATTTTGGAGTTTTTCTGGGGAGAGAAAGAGACGAGTGTGAACAATCAGTTCCGAGAAGCGTGCACGATTGTATGTATCTATGTATGATATGTATTTCCTCTATACATATACATATTTATATGAAAGAGATAAAAGGAAGTGTAGAGAGAGAGAGAGAAAGTGTGTACAGTGTAGTGTAGGGTTTTCCGGGGTGAAGGATTCGTGCGAGAATAATAAAGAATCTTAACGGTTAATCACGAATTTAACCGCGGTTAGAAGATATGCACGTGCTGCTCATTAATTTTTACCTGCTGTCATTATCCCTCCCCCTTTTGATTTTGATGGCAACTAAAATTATTCATTCACTTGCTAATAAATAAAGACATTTTTTTTGCCTTTTACGAGTTCAGCTAAAAGCCTACGATCATTGACAAATTCGTGATAATTCCCGTTCTACCTTTCCTCCGCTCCTGAATAAGCAACTCAATTATTCATTTAATTCACTTTATTTAAAATGCGTGTAATTATTTTGTTATTAGAGAAATATATTACTAGTATATAGCTTGGTTGTGGTTTTGTGAAGTTAATACGGACAGAATCGTCATTTTATAAAGTTTGATGTAGCAAGAGAAGAGAGAGAGTTGTTCTGGCTTCTGGGACATATATTCCATATTTAATTGTCTTAAATTGTTAATATTATATTTCACGCAACATTAAATCAATCATTATAGCGCATACCTATGTTTTATATCTCTTAAGTATTAGCGTGTTAACGGAAAGATGTTCATGTTCATTTTCAAATCCTATGTTTTCTATCTCTTAAGTATGTAGTATACTAAAAATATGTACTAAGGAAAGATGTTCATTTTCAAATCCTATTGTTTAAACTTCTTAATAATATACACTTATGTACTTGACATTACATATGATACATACACCATCAGAAATTTGAGCAATACTATCATATCATTTGATTTTCGACAGCTCTGAGCTAATTGAGCTGGCAAAGAATATGTGTATATGAACGCATCAAAAAGTATAAAATAATAGTAATAAAAAAGAAAAACACATGATTGGAAACATTTTACATGAGAGTTTAAATGATATTTTTTCTTAAATAAATGCACTATTTGCATATTTGAAACTAACTAAAAAGGACATAACTGCATACTTCTACCCCATCAAACTCATTTAGTACAAAATTAAACAGTCTTACTAATGCTAAGTGTCAAATAAATTCTATAGACATGTACCATTAATTAATACTCCCCCCGTCCACCAAGAGTATACCACTTTGGTGGATGGCACGGGTTTTAAGGAAAAGTGTGTTGTTTAATGTTAAAGTGGA
>JAYJMF010356295.1:0-10545 GCA_036873715.1 Salvia sclarea | reverse complement strand
AACTTCGCATCTTTTCTAAAATATACTCCCCATGTCCATGAACTTCCTTTACACTTTCACTTTGACCCGACACTGGTCACGATGCACGACTGCCTTTTTTTTCTTTGAGACGCGCCAGGGCTCCTCCTTCTCCACTTGTCCGGGCAACATGAGTAGAGAGCGGTGGTCTGCAATATGAACATTTGTACTCTATGGAGCTCCCTTTCATCATCACTCTCTGTCTGAATATCGTAGATGGTGTAGGAAATGAATTGAAAAAGAGAAGATAAATGTATTTGGTGTAGGAAATGAATTGAAAACGAGAAGATAAATGAATTTGGTGTAGAAAATGAGTTGAGGAGGGTTGTTTTATAGAAGAAAATTTCAAAAATTTAAAAAAAAATAAAAATCGACAACGGTCAACAACCAACGGTCAAACCATTGGCCAATGACCGTGTGCCACGTGGACGATTGCAGCGCAACAGACGCGCTCGGGCGACGGCTCGCGTGGGCGCGCGTCCGAGCTACCGCCACGCTCGCTGTTGCGGTTCGCCTTAGGGCTTGATTGAGGTCCATATATGGGAAGTCCATGAACACCGAAACATTTATGGCTCGACACAATTGCTTGACGTGCTGATCGACTTTGGGATAGAAAAGTAATCGCACTGCTTTTAACACAAAAACATGTAGTAGATAGGGCAAGCAAAAGGTGTCATATCCATCTAACTGTATATTGAAAACTAAGCAAGTAATTCTCTTAGGTACTATTCCCTCCGCCCCAGAAGTATAGGCACTTCTTGGGACGGCACGGATTTTAATAAAAGTAAAGAGGTTGTATTATTGAGTGGAGAGAGAGAGAGAGTCACTTTATAGAAAGTTGATGAGAAAAGAATAAAGTAAATTTATCAAAAATGGAATGTGCCTATACTTCTGGGACGGAGGAAAATGGCAAAAAGTGCATATACTTGTGGGACAAAGGAAGTATGTCACTATCCAAGCAAAAGAACTTTGGATGCTAGGCTTCAAATTAATCAAATCTAAAGAAAAGAGAATAAATAACAATTAATGGAAGAGTGACGTTAAGGATGTATTTACCTAGCTAAATTCACACAAAGTACCAATTAATATGTTTACCAAATCTTAATCCAAATTTTGATGAAGGATCACACATGCAACCACCAAATTCCGCTAGGATAGACTATGATAGCGAGCTAGCATAAACTCTATCTCCAATAGATTTTAAGATAAGTAAACTAGCTAGTTACCAAAAGCTCAATTAGAATTTCCTCTATGGTTCACCTATCCCATTTAGGTTTCAAGGCAAGTTGTATTGTAACGAGTCATGAGAGTGCAAAATTGGCAATTGGCGAGAGTGTTAATTTGCAAAATTGGCTAATTGGTGAGCTCGCCAATTAAACATATCTTGCCAAATTAGCTAATTGGTTATTGGCGAGATGTCTTGATTGGCGAGCTCGCAAATCTAAATTGGCGAGATGTTTAATTGGAGAGTTCACCAATTAGACAATTAGTTAATTGGCAGCTCGCCAAGTAGCCAATTCAACAAATTAGCACTCTCGCCATTCGCCAATTTTGGACTCTCATCACTTTCCAATTAGCACACTCGCCTCGTACTCTAATCTACTACATTAATTCTTGTCAGGTTTTTTGATCAGAAAAACATGCACGCCCATCAATATGTGATGGTATTTTTTGCTACTTTGGGTATGAAGTGCATTTTTTTTCTTTTTTCTTTTATTAAAATGGGCAAATATAATTTTGCCCTATTAAAGTGGCCAAAATAACTTTTGCCTCAATTAAAAATGAGAACAAATAGTAAAATTTCTTTATAAGGGTTCGAGTACCAGTTCAAATAGCTAAAATATAGAGTGATTGGAACATGTATGAGTATATAATTCTGAACGGGGTCAAATAGTTAAAAATGATTAGCGGGCTTTACTATGCAGGGATGAAATGGATTAGAACAACAAATTACTATTTAATCGAGTTTGTAATAATATCTTGAAATGGCTTTGTAATATCTTGTAATAGATGAATATGGTGGCTATGAGCTTGTGATAGAGTCGGTTACTCATATCTTGTCTATTGTTTTTCTAGCCCTAACTCTCGTTTCACAAAGTCAATATTTGTTTTATGTTCTTACTCTTTTGTGGAGATGAATTTTTTTATGAGACAAGAGAAAATATATTAGAACGAAATGAAGAGAAGATACAAGAAATGCCTACTATCTAACTATTACAACCCATCAAGACCAAGACAATGACTAGGGCTGTCAAAATTTACCGAAAAAATGGTATACCGTACTTACCGTACTGAAAAATACCGAATATAAGATATACTGAATTTTCTGGTAAGGTATGATACCGTACCAAACTTTTTGGTATGGTAAAGATATCACTTTTCCAAATATCGAGGTATACCGGTGTATACCGTACCGCGATATATACCAGAAAAATCGGTATATATCGTTGCTTCGGTATATACCGTCATACCGTACCGCGGTATATACCGGCATACCGGTAAATACCGGATATTTTAATAATATTATATATGTACATATTCAATTTCAATTATAAAAAGAATAATTTATTCATAAATTGTAAAATATAATTAGTAAATGTAGTGACAAATTATAAATATATGAGTTAATTTTTGATATACCACCAAATTTCTTTGATTTTAACATTACCGGTAATACAGATAATGTTGGTATACCGTGAAAGAGATGTATACCGAAGTAAGGTAAGGTATACCGTAAAGGAGGTAAGATATCAATATATAAAAATATCATACCGAAAGTAAGGTATACCGAACCAAGGTATATCGAAAAGTATGGTAATGTAACGGTATGAATTTTTTCATACCGAAGACAAAGGTAAGGTATAAGATATGTCCATTTTGATAAGGTATACCGTACCGTGCCACCCTAATTAATTTAGCATGAGGAAACTGGTAAAATGGACAATTACGGATGTAATTATTTATTCATTTATTGAGTTAATTGCGTGTACATATACGAACTTTGCAATTATTATGAAATTATACATCTGAATTTTCATTTTTTAGTAAAAATAATATATATTCCTATCATCACTTTACACATTACTTTTCAACTCTTCTTAAATTCGGTGGGACAGAGGGAGTATTATTTAAAGTTGTGTGAGTAATAAAGATGTCCCAAAAATGAAAACATAACACTTTCGTTGGGACGGCCCAAAAAGGAAAACGTAACACTTTCGTTCAGACGGAGGGAGTATTTACAAGCAATTAATCTTTATTTATTTCACATGAAGGAGCAATACGACGTCGTATAGGCTGAGAAGGTTCCAACCTCCAAGTCTATCCAGTGGAGAAAACAGCTCCCATCAACTAACCCAGAAAATCAACAATGTCATCTTCTCTCCCTTCTCGCCTCTCCCCTCTCCCCTCCAAGCCTCTCCCGCCGCCGCCTCGCCCCGCCTCCGCCGCCGCCCTCCTCCACTTCCCGCCGGAGCAGCAACACAGAGCGTCCCGCTTCAAGTGCTCCGCCGGAGAGCCCGGCTTCTTCACCAAACTCGGCCGCTTAATCAAGGAAAAGGCCAAAAGCGATGTGGAAAAAATATTCTCTGGTTTTTCCAAAACGAGAGACAATTTAGCCGTTGTTGATGAGCTTCTCCTCTACTGGAATCTCTCTGACACTGACAGGGTCTTGGATGAGCTCGAAGAGGTTCAAAATTTCATCTTTTTTAGTTTTTTTTGAAGAAGATTATATGCCATTGTTTTCTAATTATGGGTGTTTTCTTTCCCCCCAGTTATGGACATGATTTATCTCAATTTGAGGATACCACTGAAATGATTGGGATTTTGTATAATGTGATTGTGAAATGAGAAACATACTTTATCTAATCATACTATACTTGAATGAGCATTTGTTGTTATGTAGCAATTGCAAATGTTTTTTCAATTCTAGACATATGATTTATCTCAATTCTGTGAATAACATTGAATTGACATATATTTTGGCATGGTTAGTTATTTTTGACATGATTAGTTATTTTTTGAAATAGTTTATCTCATATTTTGAGATTGTGAAATGAGAAATATGTTTCAGTATGTTCTTATTAGATGGCATTTAGTTTGGAGCATTTTGTTATGTAGCAAATGTGGTTCTGTGTATTACTCCCTTCGTCCACGAAAAACATTCACAATCTTTAGCGACACGGGTTTAATAAATTTATATTGAAATAAGTGAACATCTTCCGTGGATGGAGGGAGTGTTAGATTTCCATTGTTGATATTTTATTATGCATTTTATTATAGAAAATTGAAGTCTTTTCCTGTTTCCTGTGTAGATTTTATTAGTGGCTGATTTCGGACCTCGGATCACTATAAAGATTGTGGAGAGCTTAAGAGACGATATATACGCTGGCAAGCTCAAGTCGGGGCAAGAAATCAAAGTAATCCGATATATATTATGCATTCCATATTTACAAGTCTTTTATCTCGATGCATCCGAGTGGCTTTACATTCACATTGAGTAGACTCGCCTCCGTGATTTTCTAGGATGCTTTAAAGAAGAGTATATTGAATTTGTTGACTGCAAAGGGGCTTAACACGGAGTTGAAGTTGGGTTTCAGGTTAGAATCAGTTGAAATAACGTTGCTGTGAATGCTCGTAGTGGAAACTCCGTTTTACGTTGCTAACATGTGGTTTTAACTAGGAAACCAGCCGTTATCATGATTGTTGGCGTCAATGGAGGCGGTAAAACTACATCTCTCGGTAAGTTAGCACATCTCGTAGTCGAGCATCCTATTTGTGCTTCCCATATTTTGGTCGATTGCATCCTTTTCAGAACGGCTAATATAGAACGTTTATGGAACTATCCGTTGTAAGTATTTTGGAAATTGTTTGCTTTTAATAACTAATTTCGAGCTTTTATTGTTTTCTTGACGCAGGAAAGCTTGCCAATAGATTTAAAAATGAAGGGACCAAAGTGAGTTGTTAACTTGTAACGACACCTTAATTGCCTTTTCCCTTTTCTAGTAAAAAAAAAAAAATCAAGAAAATGCGTTGAGCTTCTCGTTTGACTTGTATCGAATTATTTCTCCTTTCCATCGGGCATTTTGCAGGTGTTGTTGGCTGCTGGAGACACGTTCAGAGCAGCTGCGAGCGACCAATTGGAGATATGGGCTGAGAGAACGGGGTGTGAGATTGTCGTAGCTGGAAAGGAAAATGCAAAGGCAGCCACAGGTAATCGATTTCCCGCCCAAAACTGTGAATTCGAGCGATCTAAGTAGTCCATCCAACACTCGATCTTGAAGTTTTTCATGAGTAGTTCTTTCACAGGCTGTTAAAAGGGGTAAACTGGAAGATTACGACATTGTTCTCTGCGACACATCCGGACGTAAGTTTCCATCTCACTCGATGCAAGGCTTTGCTACCGCTCGCTCTTATTGAAACGAGGTTTTACCTATTCGTGATCGACAGGTTTGCACACGAATTACAGCCTCATGGAGGAGTTGATCGCGTGCAAGAAAGCGATTGGAAAAGTTGTTCCCGGTGCACCCAACGTTAGCTCTCTCCTTGTTAATCCGTGTGTCGTGTGTTAACTTTTGTGATGGAAAAATTGTGTTTAAGATTGTAAATTTTTCGGTCTTGGCAGGAAATTCTGCAAGTATTGGACGGGACAACCGGCTTAAACATGCTTCCACAAGCGAGAGAATTCAACGACGTAATATATCCCACTTCACTGCTGATCATAATTTTGATTAGGTGTTTTTCTATTAGTTCAATTTTCTTGAGAGTGAGTTTTCAATGATCCCTTTTTGCATCGGTTGTTTCGTGTGATATCTCAATGCAGGTCGTAGGAATTACTGGTTTGATTCTGACGAAGCTCGATGGCTCTGCGAGAGGTGGCTGCGTGGTAAGTTTTGCCTCATATTTCGATTTGCCTCATTTTCGAAGTAGGCGTTTAAATATTGATTGTGATTAGTATACCCTAATTGAGATTAACAAACCCTATTTGGGGTTTCTTGAATTGGGATTAATGAACCCTAATTAGACTAAGTTTTTTCAAAAAAAAAAAATCCAATTTGCCTTATTTTTCTGGGTATTGGACTAATAGGTGAGTGTAGTTGATGAGCTTGGAATACCGGTGAAGTTTGTCGGAGTCGGAGAAGGCGTGGAAGATCTCCAACCGTTTGATGCTGAGGCATTCGTCGATGCGATATTTCCATGAAATTTTGTCGGCTCGTCGCTCGACTCGCTCCTTGAAGAAGGTAGTCTCAACCAATCAAATGCTCGCGCTCGTCTTTTTTAGGTCAGTTTTCTAGCTCTTCTTGCATTGTAGATCTGAGATTTATCTCAGTAAGTAAATCTTTTAAGGAATTTGAGTTCTTCTTTCTGCTGCATTTATTTTATGGTGCTTTGAATACAGTAGGAGATATTTGTAAGAAAATGAAAATATCCATATTTTGGATTTTGCAAATTTGTTTAATTTCTTCCCATATTTGGGTAAGAAATTAGAGTTTGTTTTTTATTTATAATTTTGTATATATATAGGAGTTATAGACTAGGATGATCAGAGCTATCTATAGGGATGAGATAATGAGAATTGGATTTTACATGAGAAATGAGAATACGAATAAGTACATAAAATCACTGAACAAGCATCTGAAATCGATGAATAAGAGATTAACGAAAAAAATGAACAAATTGACCCTTCTAGGATTGGAGCTAGGCTATATTTTTATCAAGCAAGGAGATACATCCATCGCAGAATTTGATGATTGAAGGATTGATCATGATTTTAATTCTCATGTAAGATTGTGTATTCTCACCATCATTTAAGCTTTTGGTTATGTTGTATATACTAGATAGTAATAATCACCCATATTTTGGAGATACAAACCCAAAATGATACTCCATCTGTCTCATTAGTATTAATATCATATTTTTGGGCGTATAAATTAAGAAAATAATGTTTTTGTTTGTAAATTAATGGAGTCTATAATGTTGATTATTTTTTCAAGACAAATTTGTTACCTTTTTAACAAGTGCATCATTACTAATGGGATATACTACTATATCAAAGACTTGAAAGTGGGATTTTGTGGAGTGTAACGCGGCTCACATAAGCCAGCCGCTTCGATTCGTTGAGGCGGAAATCAAGTGCAACTACTGTTCCATTCGCCCCGCTATTTATCACGGATGCATCAATCACTACTTCGGCCTGCCACACACGATATTACATATATATACATAATAAATTCAATTGCCGGCATGCAAATATACTAGATTTTCTACTATAAGTAGGGGTGGTAAACGGGAATCGGTCCCGCGGGAAAATCGGTACCGAACCGGTACCGTACCGGGAACCAGTTCCTGAGTACCGAAAAATTCGGTACTAATCCCGGTATGCGGTATGAATCTTAGGCGAATTTTCCGTACCCGGTTAATCGGTACCTTACCGAGTACCGGTTTAAAATTTAAAATTCAATTCAATTTAATTTCTAATTTTTAATTTTAAAATTTGTTTTATGAATTGAAAAATATAAAAAAAGTTATATGTTGCATTGGCATTTGAAAAACAATGTTTGTTATTTGTTGGATTTGTATTAGAAATTGAAAAACATGAAAAAATACATGTCAAATTAGTGTTGGAAAATTAAGAGAAAATTAAAAATATAAATATATATTTTTTTATAAAGAAAACCGGTACCTTAACCTGTACTACCAATTAAGCGGTACCGAACCGGTACCGTACCGGTCGAACCGGTTAAGATATCCGGTACGGTACCGGTACTTTCAAAACCGCTTTTTTCGGTACCGAACCGTTTACCAACCCTAACTATAAGTGTTTTTCTTCTAACGGATTGAAAAATTTGTGACAAATATTTAAAGAAGGAAAGAGTATTAAACTAGAAAGACTGACATTAGGCGGAGCAGCTGCGAGATAAGAGACGGTGATTTCTCCGAGGCGGAGATGTGTGTCTCCGACGACGGTTGCCGCACAACCTATCGCCACCCTCTCCGCCACAGCCGCCACAGAACCTCCAAACAATATGTCCTTCCCATTCTGCAATTTCATCACAAAATTCATGTTTTTTTATTTATTTATTATTCAGTACATATTTATGTCATCCTTATGAATTCTTAGACATGTAGGGCGGGAAAAATGTCAATCTAGTCTCACTCGGTTTTTGCCATGGAGCACCCGGGTGAGAGGGGGGGGGGGGGGTGCTCCATGGACGGAGCCGTCTCACTCCACCGAGATTTTCAAAAAAAATGGGGCCGGGCCAGCCCCAAAATTCACCGAGTCAAAAGTCTCGAAGTCCGATCAGATCCGAAATATTATTTGTAGTCTAATTTTTTTTTTTTTAGTTTGAGTGGGCTAGCCTAAACCCACGGGGCTTAACGGGTCGGGTTGGCCCAAAGTTAAGTCCGATCAGATCCGAAATATTAGATTGGACTGGACTTGTTTTGTCTGCTCTAATAGTAGTGTACTTCGTCAATTGATGGTCTTAATTGTCCTAGTTAGAATGTAAACTTCAATTATGTAATACAAACTCTAATTAATTAACTAATGTGTTGTGTATATGGATTAAATGGATTACTCCTTCTTAATATCTATGTACTATAGTTTAGAATTTATCAATTCTAAAAATGAATTATGAACTAATAAAAGTGAAACTAAATATTATTAAAAATAACTACTCCGAATATCTTAATTAGGTGGAATAAACTCTCAGGCAACAATTATAAATTACACTAAAGTATACAAAGTTGAAATTAATTGAAGACGGAAAAAATGAAAGAAAATCACAAAAATTAGAAGTGCAACACCAAATATGTTACGTTGAATCCCGAGAGTATTCTTGCTCATTTCTTCCAAAAAAGTCATATTCTATGAGCTTTTCAAGATTTTTTTTTTCTTTAATAAGTACCATTCTAAAAAGAAGATCAAAATCTATATAGTTGTTGATTGATATAAATTGTAACTAATCCCCTATTTGTTAATTATGATTCTTTAATGAGTACGGATGTTCACACGTAAGTTGATTAATTTTTGTTAAAAATCTAGCATCTCGGTGTCCCATAACATAAGGTAGTATTGATTTGAAATTAAGATAGAATTAAATTAAATTAAGGTGCATGGATTAATTACCAGAATGGGAGGTTTGACATTGAGAATGCAAGAGATTTTGCCTCTCTCCATTGAGACAACTCTAACAACTCCTCCAATCAATTTGGAGAAGGAGTCTCTAACGTTGTATTCTGTCCCCACCTCACCACCCATTCCTGCAATCTCCATGAATCCACTTGCTGCACCTTTATACTCTTCTCCCATCTCTCTCTCTTT
This sequence comes from Salvia sclarea, assembly GCA_036873715.1. Classification (NCBI taxonomy): domain Eukaryota; kingdom Viridiplantae; phylum Streptophyta; class Magnoliopsida; order Lamiales; family Lamiaceae; genus Salvia; species Salvia sclarea. The sequence goes on along the minus strand of JAYJMF010356295.1, from coordinate 1,208 downwards.
GTGTGTGTGTGTGTGTGTTTTGTGTGTGTGTGTGTGTGTGTGTGTTGTGTGTGTGTGTTGTGTGTGTGTGTGTGTGTGGAGAGAGAGCATCTACAATGGTGAATTTATATTTATGAGGAAGATGTAGATATATATAGGAGATGGAAGGGAGAATAAAAGTAATATATATTCCCTCTGTCCCATTCTTCTTGTCTCATTTTTTTAGGTTACGGAGATTAATAAAGTAAAGTTGATGAGTGAGTGATGATGGGAGATGGAAGGGAGAATAAAAGTAATATTCCCTCTGTTCCATTCTTCTTGTCTCATTTTTTTAGGTTACGAAGACTAATAAAGTAAAGTTGACGAGTGAGTGATGGTGAGGCCCACATGGAACCCACATATATATTCACTTTTTATATGTAAATTCTTGCCAGAAAAGGAAATGAGACAAGAATAATGAGACAACTCAATAAGAAAAGTGATAGAAGAGGAATGGAACGGAGGGAGTACTACTATTGTCACGTGATCTTTAAAATATTTATTTATTCAATAGAGAAATAATGTTACGACGGGAATTATTGAATAGCTAGAGGAGAGAGGTGACGAGGAGAGAGAAATAATATGAGACAGTCATCGTAGGGGGCCGTGTTAGACTACTTTTATCCATGATTTTCTCATAATCCTTTGTACCAGATGACAAGAATTTAAATATAAAAGTAATTAAAATAAAATAGTTGCCCAATTTAAGATGTAAGATAAATCATGTAATATTTTATTGACACATGTCCAACAAATGATTGGTATAAATAAATTTATTTATATATACTTTATTTTCAATTGTAAAATGTGTAGGCGAATGATAATATGGGGGTTGGTTTTGAACCTTATCATATGTAGTAAGATTAAATACGTACGGTGCCTTGCCTAACTACTCACTAGCGTGGGATATCATTGGAAAATTAAAAGTTGCCTAACTTAGGCCCTCGTATTGATAGCATTTTATGGTGATGTAATAATCCCACCTGCAAATGATGCAACGTAGTGGTCGCACCTAGGGGTGGTAACCGGTTTTCCGGGAACCGGGAAAACCGGTACCGAACCGGTACCGTCCCGGTTCCCGGTACCGAGTACCGGTTAATCAGCCTAAACGGGACGGTACCGGTATTAGACAAACAATAAAAAACCGGTACCCGGGAAACCGGTACCGAACCGGTTTGGTACCGGTTTTC
>JAYJMF010356284.1:0-10547 GCA_036873715.1 Salvia sclarea | reverse complement strand
ATTGACTAAACTATTAAATATTATTTTGGAGGGAAAATATTTTTTGGTGGGTTTCACTTTTATATATATATAGATTTTGTAATTTGATGATATTTTTTTCTCCGGGTTATTTAATTAATAAATTTAATGACAATGTTATGGTGGATTCGAACTTGTGAATTTTTATTACGAATGCTAACCCCTATACTATTAAGCTAACACAATTTTGTTGATTATAGAACTACCCCCGTCCTACTAAATATGATTTGTCCCATTAGTAATAGCACAAGTTTAGAAAAGAAATAAATTTGACATAGAAAATTAATCAATAAAAATGGTTACACCACTTTACACATAAAAATACAACTTTCTTAATTTTCATGCTCAAAGTATGGTGTTATGTTTAATAGGACGGATGGAGTATTTCTAATTATCCTGAGTACAAAATCACAGTCCCCTCAAACCTCGAACTAAAAAAAAAACTATAATATACAGTGATTTGATTAATCATGTATCAACTTGCGTTTTTCCTTTTTTCCATTTTATATTTACATTCAATTAAATTATTATCTTAAATATATATCGATAACGATTCAATGTTAGTTTTAGAAATTGAGAAATTAAATTAAACTATACGTGTATTGCACGTGTGGAGTATATTGATTCTCATTAATGGGAAAACCAAATTAAACTTATGAAATTATTGAAGTACAAGAAATGGAAAACGACCAGGTTGGTCCCAGATTTTGAAAATCGTCAGAAAATTCCAAGTCAGAAATTATTTAGTTATAGACAAAAAACAGTTAGGATTGTGTCTCTCATTAAACTACCACACAAAATTAGAATAAGTTTAGAAAGTGTGTGACAGCCAATGTAGCCCCGATTTGTAATCCTTAATAGATGCATGAATTTAGTCTTCCTTTATTATTACTTCCCATCAAAATTGCACCACTTTAAGTAGTTCGTCCGTGTGCATGGCAAAAATAGTGCACCAAGATTGACTTTCACTGTCATGTAAATTCAAGTATAGAATCTCGTGTCAATTGCTATAATGCTATGTCACAATATATAAGTGACACCATATATTTGGTCTTTACCATGCTACTCTATTTTATTTTAAATATCCATTTAACTGATCGTAAATTCATAAATTATTAGTAGTAGATTTTAATTCTTTTCCCAATAATTTATACATAGGGCTGAGAAATCGGTTCGATTTCAGTTAACTAGAGCTGGAATATCTGTTCACTGAAACCCAAATCAAGCAAAAAAGCTAGGTAACATAAATCCAAAACAAACGAATATTTGACTAATAGGTTATTGGATCAGTTAATTCGTTATCAGGTTGGCTTAACAGCTCAAAATCGAACCACCAAAATAAAAGGAAAAAGGAAAAAAAAGAAGAAATGAAGAAGAGAGCTTTGTATGTAAAAAGTCGATCTCAAATTTGAAATTGAAATTATCAGAACTTTAACAAATTTTAAGATACATTTTTTCATTGGTAAAATATAATAAATTGAACAAAATAATATGCTACTGTATTATTTTATAATATAACTATGAACATATAGTTTATAGAATGAAACGTTTTACAATTTGTAAGCTGCATATTTATATAAAAAGCTTTATATATTTTTTTTGTCTTGTAGTATCAATTATGATGATCTTTTATTTTATTATTAAATTTAGTTATAATTTCGTTCGTGCATGGCACGGTGAACAAAATCTAATTTAATATAATATATGGAGATTACGCCGAGTAAAAAAAAATATTTATATGGCCTCTGTTGTATAATGTATCCCACAATTAGTTAATTGGGCTACATATGCCAACTGCCCAAAACTATATATTTTCACCAGTATTGTTGGATTTCCCGTTTTCGTAAAGGAGCAGAAATCCAGATTTTAGGCCCACAATCTAAATTGGGCTCCAAAGTGAGTATTAAAAACAGTTTTCCTTTTCCTTTTTACCATTTTCATTTTCATCATTCCAACTAATTTTGAGAATTTTAATGTTTCTCTGTATCTATAACAACACTGACAACCATGTAGTGTTTCAATTCTTAAAATCATTGATGAGTTAGATATATTTTACATGATCTTTAAATAGTGTACAACATTGAGACCAAACAATTTGTATGACTTGAAAATTAAGAAGTTACAAGTACACTCTACAAAACATTAGCTATAAGCCCAGTAAAATGAGGGCTACATCGCAATATCCTCTATCTCGTATAGTATTTCAATCTCGTATTTCATTCCCCAGATTTGTAGAACGAAATACGAGATTGGAATACAATACGAGAAGGAGGATCCACATTGCATTAGTGATCGATGCACACATACAATATATGAAATTACAATGTTTCTATCTCTATGGAGTGTCGTTATTAATCCAAAGTTTCTTAGTATAAGGCAAGTAAAAAAGATCAAACACGAGTGATAGATCACCATGTATAATGGACCAAAGTGCCATTACCAGAAGAAATTGCTGAGTTGGGCAGAAGCTTGAGAATCCTCGTCGTCGTGCGAGGGGGAGTGGATGTGCCTTCCCTCGTACGTCGTTATCACCATTCTGGGGTCGTCTGCTAGTCGCTCTACGCGTTTCTTTACACGGCAATTGTCTTGTGTGCATCTGTAGTAGCTCCTGCACATATAATTAAACATCTTCACATCAAAAAACTATTACTAACGATAAATGTAAGACTATTTATATCTAAATTAAGTTGGACACCATATCAAGTCTATACGTAAAATGTTGTAGTATGCATGTCAAAGATACATCCTTGAAATAAATTAATTATAGTATAACTATAGGACTTAATCCTCCAACATATATAGAAGAACTTGGCCAGTTGTTAATCAAATTTTTAGTGAGATCATATCTTTTCGTGTACATTAATATTAGGCGCAACATTTTATTTGTAACCGAAGATGATATTTAAAAATGAAGCACGAAGAAATGTGGTAGGCCAGTATGGGGAAACATGATGGGTTTACCTAGTACAAGAAAAAGGAAGAAAAAGAGAGAAGAAAAAAAGAGAAGAAAATGGAGATGGCAATAACAAACTGGCAATTGCTGGATTCATGATCAAAACAGTTTAGCTTTTATAGACAGGGTGGGCTCTCTACAATATGTCCCAAGTCATATAAAGTTTGCACACTTTGGTAATTGAGAGCAATGGCTCCTAGAAATTAAAGAGGAGGAAAAAAAAAGAATACTTAGATTGTAATCATTTGGTAATAAAAAGTTGGATTTACTTTTTAACCCTAAAGCTAAATCATGAAAAAGGGATCCTCATTTCAAAATATATAGCAACAATGTGGATATGAGCATAATAATGATGAATTACAATTATTATTATTGCTCTTATTTTATCTTAATTAGGGTTTTCCCACTCATTCGAGATTTGGGCAAAAGGGGTTTAAGATGAATGAACAACGTTGTGCAATAATGCATCAGTTATGATACATACACAGTCTGTGTTTTGCGGTGATTAAGAATTAATCCTTGAAATCAGCAATTATAGTCCACTTTTGCCTTTCTTTCTTATTGAGATAATAAACAAGACTTATGTTGATGATGGGATTAATAATGAAGAAACAATTTCGAACTACTGGCATTGATTGACTATAATCAAGAAATTTACACACACATTATTATACATATATACACTCGATTGCTCATGCATGAAGTCTGACATAGTAAACCCCATTAACATTATTTCACAAAAGTCATGTGCACATATGAATTAAATCAAAACTAATTAATAGTATATAGTTCTGAAAAAGAAGAAAAAATTACCTAGGATGTTGTGTGTTCTTGACAACTTTCTGGCCATATTTTCTCCATTTGTAACCATCATCAAGAACATCTACATCACTCATGGTCTTGAAGCAAAACCTTGGGTCTCTAACCTTTCTCCTTGCCTTAATCTTCTTCATCTTTATAGACGACACGCCGAGATGATCCTCTCCTCCGCTTCTCTTCATGCTCATGCACTCGCTCAACTCACCCCATGCCCTAATTAATTAATTACAAAACAAAGAGAGGACATTAAATGCCTGCCTAGAGAGAAATGAAAAGAAAAAACATAAAATTAAACATGTGGATATTACCAGTAATTTGAAGCAGATGTTTGCAAAGAGAGAAGGTGAGGGAAGTTGGGTGTGAAGTCTTCCTTTTGCTTAGTAAGAGTGGAATGATCAGAAAGGGTAGTGAGAGGTGAATCTGCAGAAGAGAGGGTTTTGATATTGAGGGGCTGGTTGAACCCTAATAGTGAATTAGAAGAAGATGTGAAGTTTGTGTGGAAAGGGAAGATCCCAAGCTGTGATGACATTATCATTTCTTGCTCTATAAACAAGCTCTCATTCACCATGCCTCCTAATTGCCCTTGGGGTGCAGCAGAAGACATCCTCTTCTCCTCTTCTGCTGCTTATATTTTGCTTCTCTCTTTTATGCACAAAATATAGGCTTTGATCAAGTGATGACTCAATACAAAACATACCATATATACCTATGTCCCATCCCATCCGCCACTAGATCCTACTCTCTTTTTTGGTATAACACTACTGTTCCTTGTATAAAATGACATCACCAAATAAAATTACAATACAATTTACTCTTGGCAAATTTCAATCTAATTATTTGAAGATATATATCTGAATCTAAACAGCCTGAGCCCACACACTACAATAAGGACGCCTAGCAAAGCTGTCTGAAATGACACTTTTTCGTTAAAGTTAAATTAACAATGTATGCAACAATATATTTAGTATTGGTATCCTATTTCCAACCATAAAATTGAAAAGTGACATACTTTGATCATTGTATTAAGTGATAAGTGTAAAAGTGGTAGGCTCTTAACCAGTGCCCTGTGGACTTTGCTGCACAAAAGTGGACTCAACTCAACCCACATTATACAAAAATAAACTACTTAGCTTAGACATTCTTTAATTATCGAGACGAGGAGTTCAATTAGGACTCCTCGTCGCGATGTATATACGAGCCGTTTTTTATAATTCCACTATTCAAATTAGGGTATATTAATATTTTTAGGGGGCAAAGAATTAGCTAGACGTCTATAGTCACTATATATACATTATTTTGTTTAATTATATATAATCAGGGGAGGAGCCCCAAGTACTCCGGCAAAAATAAACTACATTTTTGTAGTATGATGTTGAGTTTTTTTTTTTTTTTTTTTTTGTATTTTTTTTTTTGTATTAGCAGCCTTATAGTTAAAATATTTTTTATTTTAGCTCCCTCCAACAACTATTTCTGGCATCGCTCCTGATTATAATATTGTGAGTACATCTTGATGGAAACATATAATTCGGAATTTTCAAAGGTACGTATGTAATGTAATTTTTTCCTCCAACTTGTGTTTATTATGTATAGAATACTATCGATCATATTGCATTAGAGAAGAAGATTTTAAAATTGAAATTTACCAACTATCTTGGGATACAGTACATGACTGGAAAATTTCATAGATTAACTGATTACAAAAGTTTAAATGATAAATTGGTTCTACAGAATTGCATACATGTAAAGTTTCACGATTTATAATGTTTACAATTTTATTTTTTTTATAATGTTTACATTTTTAAAAAGGAAATAAAAAATAAAAATCGAAGGCTCTGTTTATCATCTTTCTTAGGCGCTCAAAATTGAGCTAGGCGTAAGTGAGTGTGATCATTACAACAAGATATTTTAGGAGTGCTTCCTCGATTCCATAAAAGTTGGCTTGTTTCTTTTTGCGGAAGAGATATAAGAGAAATTGAAAAATAGTATAAAATGATGATAAAAATATATATTATTATTTGAAATTTTATGAGTAATAAAAGTGTCTCAATGGACACCCCGAAATAAAATATGAGCCAACTTTCATGGGACATGAGAATGGGAGTAACAAAATTGTTGAAGAATTGTGAAACTTATTATTATCACTAATAAACTTGTGACATCTTGTGATGAGTAATTATTATGCATGTAACAAAAATAAAAGCATGTCACAAAATTTAATTAGTCGGCATTTGAGCTGTGTATAAATTTATTCAAGTAACAAAATTAACTTATATATATATTTTTATACGAGACAAGAGTAAATAGATGTATGTGCAGGTGTAATAAAATTGTGTTATACCTAAAGGATGTGAGTCATGTTGTGACAAATTTTATGACATGATTAAAATCATGTCACTACAACACAGGATAGATAAAACAATACCATATAATTAGTTTAACGACTTCATTAATTTTGAATTTATTACGAAAGGTAAAAAAAGATGCAGACAGAAACAAAACAATAGGAATGTTGTAGCTAGGATTTGTTTGAAGTTTGAGGGTGAGTTGTCTAACATTATTCTTTAACTTTGTTTGCTTCTGCAAATGGAGTGTCAACTTTTTCAGCCGTGAGTGTGGGCTGCACATGACTCACTCATTTTCTCATATCTTTTTATGGATCCTATGGCAATAGTATCTCTGCTACACAAACTAACTACAAAATAGCAAACAGTAGTACTATATATCTCATTACCACCAAATAATTATATATACATATATACTCCACCTCACAATTAACCAGTTATAACCTAGTTTACTTTTTCTGATGCATGAAATCATTACATGGCGCAAGTGTAAAATTGTTTGTTCTTTTTATCTATATTGATTTGGACTGTGCTTAAAGATATTTTGACATGGGAGATAAAATGAAATATCATTACCAATCAATTTAAAGATACTATATATAGGATAATCTAGATCGAATAATGGAATATCTTGAAAGATCAAAAATAGCTATAATCAAAATCTTTAGATTGAGCTGATAAATTGACTTTCAGAATTTATCTTACTTTTTTTTTTCAAAAAATGGGAGGTGTGAATAAATCTAGGGTTTCTTTTATTCTTTAATTAATTACATTTTATAGCTAGGGTTTCCTTTTTGCCCCCCAAGAAAAACAAAAAATAAGAATAATCAAAATGGGCAATGATGATGAATCTTGGTTGCAAATCTCTTGGCCTCTGCATCATGAGCAGTAGAGATATGATTGTGATTATTGATGATAGGAGGGGCCTATTTGACTTTTGCCAAGAAAAAAGCTTGTTACCTTTCCACTCTCCTTTATATCCCTTTCCAACCCCACTTCTACCCACCATTTTTCCCAAGTTCCAAACCACCCTATTATATTGTTATGATCTCTTCAATTACAAACATTAATCTATTATTTGCTTTGTGCTCCAAATATTTGCTAGTTAGTGGGCCTAAAGGGCCATTTGTGTGCCATCATTCCATCTGATTGCATGACACTAGCCATTAATTGATGAACCAATTCTTCATTTTTTTCCATAATGTTCGAATCTTTGTAGATGTTATGTATGATGGATTCGATTCTACTTCATATATGGATTAATTGTCGATTAATGCACGAAATATCATCCATTTTATTGACTTCGTCACCATATCTCTCAGTGTGTGGCAAATTTAATGTGAAAACCTGCACATAACGTACAAAGTATCCGCACATAGCGTAAACAGTATCAACACTGTGATTTTTCCAAGATGCATTTATATTATCATAGTATTCTCACAGTGCAAATGCTTTATAGGTTATGTGCAGGTTTTCACATTCTCACTTTAAAAAATGGTTTGTAATATAATCAATCTCGTCAATCCTAAATTATTTTTAAATCCTAATATAGGGGTGTGTGTGCATTCTTAAAGTATTGCATTTTCTCTACTTAGGATTAAAATGTGATATTGATAAGATGGATATAGATGGCTCAATCAAAAGTTCATGTGATTGAGTAACAATTAAAGGTTAATGGATCACATTGATGATCCCAACAACATTTTCAGTTGCTTATAAATGTAGCTATCAAGCACATCAGTGAGGCGTGAGGACAATGCATAAATTGTTAAAATTTATAAGGTTTTACACTACTGCTTATCTAAATTCTCTAAAGAATTATAGCCAAAAGATATGCTATAATTGGTGCCATTTTTAAACACTAATGTAATTGATTAGTTGCTTCCATTTATCTATATATCCTTTATCCTTAATGTTGTATTTACTAGCATGAGGGTACACTATAATCTTCTAGAAACTATATTCAAGTAGCCAAATAACATTGGTAGATTTTGAGTTCAATATCCATATATAATCTCTAAACTTCAGATGGTATGATACAAAGTTCTATTTCTCATCTAAACATATATAAAAGTAAATATTATTATATGTATTACATATAAATTTGATCGATTATTTTTAGACATATAATTAGAATGCGAACAAATATAAAATGTTAATATATTCTTTTTTGTACAATCAAGAAGGTTTACTGTTGGCTAGCTTATTTAAATCTTTGGTAACATACATCTTTTAAGTTGGGCCCGCCGTATATAGCTTTATCAGTGAAATTTATATTTTCATGGGATCGATTTTCATATTATGGTGGCAAAAGGACGATTCTCTCGCACCAATGACCCTCATCCTTGGCCCGATAGGAATGATGGAAGGTTAAATTATGGTAACCCAACGACCTATTTGATAGGAGGAACACTGTCTGATGTCCACAAGGAGCTATTCCCCACATTAAAGGAATAAAACTCCCACAATGCGGCTATCAGGACTTGAACCAAGCTCCTTATAGCAAATCTGTCATCGAGAAAATATATCAAAAACTATTTTAAGATAGTAAAGATAAAAATTGTCCGTTAATATAGAATAGTCTCTTATTTCACAAATTCATGAATGCAGTAGTCTAGAAATAAAGAAATAACACTTCATTTCACGACTAGGCATGTGCCATGCCTAGTCGTGAAATGAAGTATTATTTCTTCATTTCTCGACTTGGCAATTCATCAAATGTTGTAATTTCGTGAAATTGATAGGCTATTTTTTATTCTTTTAAATAGCGGGTCAATGTTTATTTTTATTATCTATATATATCCTATAAAATTAACCAACAAATTAACTCGTGTAAATTTTCCATGAAAGCATATAAATTCTCCTATCCGAATTCAAAAAAATAATAATAATAATAACAAGGGTTCGAATCCCATGAGGGCAAACTTTTTGTTCTTTTGAATTCATACCCTTTCAAGGTGAATCAAGTTTGCTTGTTTGTATTGGGCGAATTCAGATAGTTATGTGATAAATTCATACGTTTTCAATGTGAGTTCATACGAATTTTCTGATTTGTATTTTATAGGTTTTGGAGGATTTTCACAATAACAAATCCCCATATATATATTTGAAGTGCAAAGTTTGTGTAATCGTTAATTAATGAACTTTTTAACATTCTATAGCATTTTCCTATGTCACACACAGACATATCTATTTTCATGAGTGGTTTTATCTTCAATTGGTTAAACAACCAAAATTAGGTTTATCTTATTATGACATCTTGAACAAAGTTGTCAATAATGTTTTCTTCACAAAATTCTTAATCATGAATTAACTTCGAGTTTAAGTTAATGATGGAGAGAAAAGGAAAAAAAAAGACAGAAGTATAGAGAAGCATATGCATGTGATATGTCCCTACCTCTACTGAACTTCACTAAGGGAGCCCAAACTCCAACTACATGAATATGATATCTCAATAGAAAAGCTAAAACTAGAAAATAAAAATAAAAATAAAAAGGGAGATCAGAGCATGTATTTTGTTTTCCCTTGATCAAAAAATTAAACAAATTATAGTAGGGCAGTAGCACGCTAATTTTGAAAAACGACACCTACAAAGATATATTAGAAATCATATTATAAAAAAAGTAATGAAATTTATTGATAGAGTGAGTGTTTGGTAGCGTGAGACATACGTGTGCATGATGTAAGTGGGCGGTGTGTATGTTTTGGTGAGACGGTAGAATGTTGGCAAACAAGCATCATTTCTTTTTTGTCTCTGCTCTCCATAGGTGCCCAATTTCCATCATGCCTCAACATTTTTAAATTCCAACACACACACACACATACATATACATATATATATATATTTATATATATAATATTGTAGCCACGTTGTCCATTTTTTGGCTGTTTAGGAGTATATTAATTCTGTTGCAATTCTTTTCTCTTTTAAAACTAATACTTATTAATTAATGTGTAACACTTAGAAGGACTATGATAACTTAATTTGCCTTATGGAAAGTTCTTTTTGGTTCTAAATTTATCATGAAATAAATAGAGATAAGAAAGTTTTATTACATTATGTTCTCTAGAATCTAGATGTAGGGTGGAAAATATCCATATCAATATAAGCAGTGGCGGATCCAGGATTTTATAATTGGGGGTACGATAATTAAGGACGTAGCTAGACTCCCTCCGAGTCGAATTTAGTCCCCGAGCCGAATTTTTTGGGCCATATTCTAAAAAATATACTCCCTCCGTCACGGAGATAATGCACTTTTTGCCATTTTGGGACGTCCACAAAGATTATGCACTCCTATTTCTGGACATGGTCCCACACTCTATTCCACTTTATTACCTATATTTTAATATTTATTTACACTACTTTTACACTTTTCAATAACTTTATGTGGGACCCATTATCCACTAACATTACT
>JAYJMF010356273.1:0-10549 GCA_036873715.1 Salvia sclarea | reverse complement strand
GATTTCCACTAATATTGGCCCATTTCACTTTCTGATTTGCCATCTCCCTTACCGAGAAAAGGTAGCAAGTTGATTTTCATTCTGAAGAGCATCTAGAAAAAAGATACTTTCGAGAAAGGACGAGCACGATTGAAGTGGATACTAATGCCGATCGCTAATCACTACCCAGAAACTTAGTGGTCAAAATGGTTACTATCAATGGTCTATACAAAGTCAAAAAGATGTTATCATGATGCTAGTCGATATGAATGGAAGATGCCTCTGGAACTTGTTTTTCTCGGTCAGTATAAGGAAAGTTTCTCGAGCTCAGGTACGAACATGATTGATTTAACATCAGCATATCATCTCTAGTACGTTTGGGAATCATCTCGAGATTCCCTCTATGCTTTCAGTTAAGGAGAGTTCCCTTACTAAAATAAATACTTAGATTTACATAACTCATGAGAGTAGTTTCCTGAATCCGAAAGAGAGTACTTCCGTATGTGTAACACAATTAGTAGTTCAAATTCTTATTTAATTTTGGAATAAATGAAAGAAAACGGATTTATATTGGTGCAGATCAGGATCGCTGGATCCCTAAAATGTAAAGTTGGCCGATCTATATGTATATCAATATGTACAAGGCTTCTTTTCTGACCGTCTTCCAGCCTGAATCCAATCCGAAGTGAAGAAAGTAAACATTCAACTTTCAACGGACAATGAATGCATAGAGCGGAAACCATGACAGAATGTGCATAGATGCACATATGCCGAGCATATAGTATGTGTTATCACAAGAATATTTCTAGTGGAACATCTTTCAGAGAGACGGTTCGGTGGGATCTCTTCACGGACATAAAAAGATTGCAGTCCGTTTAATGATCGAATTACATTGTGATGCGGCGCCAATTGCGGCAAACTTTATGCGACGCGCGGATCACCCGAATAATTCCCAGAAGTTTCCGTTTTCGATGAGAGCCTAGTGTTTTTCAGGTGGAAACGACGTTCCAAGAAATACTCATCGCTTTGCTACGATTGAAGACGTTCTAGGGCAAATTCCATCGTTTAGAGGGTCTAATTTCCAATTTAAGAGTTTTTCGTAGTTATTTTGTAGTTTATGTTTTATATTTGGGACCCTTTTGTTATTTCTCGTAATTTTAGCGTTTAGGGTTAGTATTTAAACGTCTTTAGCCTCCTGTTGAACGCAGCTTTTGATATTTTATAATTTTGAGATTTATCTCTTTATCGTTCAATTCTCGGTATTCCTCAAAATCAACAAGTTTTGTTCTTGTTCTTCCTGTTCCACGCATTCACGCTGCATCAGAGTGGTATCAGTATCCAGCCGTTCCTGCGACATACCTCCCAGATGCGAGCCGAGGATCCATGTTGCTGTTGATGCCGAATTCGCTGAGTTGCGTCGCGATAATGCCGATCTCCGGCACCAGGTCGAACTTTTAACGCAACGATTGGATGAAGCCGCATAGTTCCGCCATCAGGAGGATGACGACGTTATCGTCTCGGACGAAAACCCTTTCGGAGCCCCCCACAGTCCTAACCCTAACCCACGATGGGCGCAGGGTAACAAGGTGGACATTCCCCTCTTCAGCGGCAGCCTCAAACCGGAAGAGCTCATCGATTGGCTTTCCCAGGTTGATGAAATCTTGGACTTCCAGGAGGTTCCAAGTGACCGCCGTGTTTTTGTAGTGACGGTGCGCTTGACTGGCCGTGCCCAGGCTGGGTGGCAACAACTGAAGAAAACTCGCGTGCGTCAAGGTAAGCCCAAAATCACCAATTGAGACAAATTTCAGAAACATATTATGGCTGCATTTTTGCCCTTTAACTTTGATAGGGAGTTGTACCAGTGTTTTCAGAACCTACGACAGGGTTCCCGCTCCGTTGATGAGAATTCTAATGAATTCGATGAATTCCTTGCCCGTGTTTATATTAACGAGTCCCCTGTTCAACTCGTTTTTCGGTATATTGGTGGCCTGCGTCCCCAATTGCAAGATGCTCTCAACATGTTCGACCCCTTGACCGTTGCCGAAGCGCATCAGCGCGCCCTCTAGGCGGAAAAACTGTCTGCCCGGCGTGCCAATTCCGGCTTTCGCCCGCCTAGTGGCCCCGCTAGCACCAGTTCGTCGACCCCAGGCTCCACGGGTCCGACCTCTGCACCACAACCTGCCAACCCCAACTCGGCCCCTCCCCGTGGGTATTCAGCCCCTGCCCAGGGTTGCCCCGATCCCCGAGGATACTTCAATTGTGGTGCCCTTGGCCACAGACAGACGGATTGTTCTCGACCCCCTTCTGGTAATCGTGGTCTTTTTAATGATGTTGTTGACTATGAATCTACTCATGTGTTTGATAATTCCATTTATGATGATGACGCTGATGATGTTGTTGAGTAATATGTATCGGGTGATGTTGGCCCTTTATTGATGTTGCGTCCTACCTTTTTGTCTCCCCGTGCACCTGAGACTGAGTGGTTGCATACTAACCTGTTCCATTCTATTTGCACTGTTGATGGGAAGATTTGCACGTTTATTATTGATGCAGGTAGTTGTGAGAACGTGATCTCTGAGGTGGCTGTCTCCAAGCTCAACCTTACCACTGAGCCCCATCCCAAGCCTTATCGTCTTTCATAGCTCAGTCAAGGCACGGATGTTATGGTCTCTAAGCGTGCTTTGGTCAACTTCTCCATTGGCCCTACGTATCAGGACGCCATATACTAGTGATGTGGTCCCCATGGATACGTATCACTTGCTGCTGGGGCGTCCCTGGCAATATGATAACACTGTTCAGCATGACGGCCGCTGCAATACCTACTCTTTTATGTTCCGTGGCAAGAAAATTGTGTTGGTTCCTACCAAGCCTAAGACAGCCTCGCCCACGGTTGCCTAACCACCCCCGATGATCCTTCTGTCCCGTGTTCCTTTTCAGCACGCCATGGAGGAATCTGGCCTTGTCTTTGTGCTGCTGGCCCAGCCCTTAGGTGACGCTACCTCCCACACTCCACCGGTTAAGGTGCAACCGTTACTGCAGGATTTTGTGGACGTATTTCCCGAAACATTGCCTTTTGATTTGCCTCCCCTGCGGGATATTCAGTACCACATTGATTTGGTGCCCGGTGCTGCGCTTCCGAACAGAACCCACTATCGGATGAGTCCAAAATAACACGAGGAGCTGCGGAGACAGGTTGAAGAGCTCCTTGCCCGAGGCCACATCCGGGAGAGCCTCAATCCCTGTGCAGTCCCTGCCCTCTGTACCCCCAAAAAGGATGACACGTGGCGTATGTGTGTGGCAGCCAAGCCATCAACAAGATCACGGTTCGTTATCGCTTTCCCATACCTCGATTAGATGACTTATTGGATCAGTTGGGTGGCGCTTGTGTCTTTAGCAAGCTGGATTTGAAGAGTGGCTACCATCAGATTCACATTCGTATGGGCGATGAGTGGAAGACGACGTTTAAGACACGTGAAGGCCTCTAAGAGTGGTTGGTGATGCCGTTCGGTCTTTCCAACTCCCCTAGCACTTTTATGCGTGTTATGAATCAAGCGCCCCGTCCTTTTATTGGCAAGTTTGTCATCGTTTATTTCGATGACATTCTGATCTACAGCTCCGACCCTGTCGTCCATCTTCAGCACCTTTGCGAGGTTCTCCTTGTCCTCCGCCGTGACCAGTTCTATGCTGCCACTGCGAAGTGTGCCTTCCTGACGACGTCCGTTTAGTTCTTGGGTTATGTGGTCTTGCGAGACGGCCTCATGGTGTACCCCGGAAAGGTCGCCGCTATTTCTAATTGGCCAACGCCATCTTCCATTACTGAGGTTCGTAGCTTTCATGGGTTGGCTTCCTTTTACAGGCGTTCCATACCCCACTTTAGTGGCGTCGTGGCCCCTCTCACCGATTGCATGAAGGAGAGTAAGTTTTTGTGGACTGCTGAGGTCCACATCAAACACCTTGGCAGCCAAGATAAGATTTCTCACCGCCATGCCTCTTGGATTTCTTATCTTCAGCAGTTTACGTTCGTCATCAAGCACAAGGCCGGCGTTTCTAACCGTGTCGTTGATGCCCTCAGCCGCCATCACAGCCTTCTTATGGAGATACGTGTACACGTCCCTGGTTTTGACTCCTTCTTGGATTTGTATGTGAATTATCCCTATTTCTCTCGTGTCCTTTCTCAAATTCAGCAGGGAGAACCAACCGAGTTTATATTGGAGGACGGCTTTCTTTTTCGGGGGACCCAACTGTGTATCCCTGACTGCAGCCTTTGCTTGAAGATGATACAGGAGCTTCACAATGAAGGTCATGTGGGTCGTGATTGGACCCTCCAGTTGCTGGCGGTTTCCTATTTTGGCCTTCTATGCATCGGGAGGTTGGCAAATTTGTTGCTCGTTGTCGTGTGAGTCAGTTAGCCAAGGGCACTTCCTTCAATGCTGGTTTATACATGTCTCTCCCTATCCCCACCCAGCCGTGGTCTGATGTTAGTATGGACTTTGTTCTTGGCCTCCCTCGTACCCAGCGCGGGAGTGATTCTATTTATGTGGTGGTTGATCGTTTCTCGAAGATGGCTCGCTTCATTCCTTGCAAGAAGACCTCTGACGCTGTCTATGTTGCTCAGCTTTACTTTAGCGATGTCTATCGCGTACATGGTCTACCCACGTGTATTGTGTCTGATCGGGACACACGCTTTATGAGCCACTTTTGGCGAAGTCTGTGGCGAGCCGTCAATACCCAGCTGAACTTCAGTAGTGCTTACCACCCTCAGACGGACGGACAGACTGAGGTTGTTAACCGTTCTCTCGGGAATGTTGCGTTGTTTAGTGGGCGATCACCCCAAGGCGTGGGACCTCAAGCTTCCTCAGGCTGAATTTGCTCATAACCACGCTGTCAACCGCACTACGGGCTTTAGTCCCTTTCACATGGTGTATGGCATGTCCCCCCGTGGACCTCTCAACCTGCTTGCCCTGCCCAGCAAAGTTCGCCCTCATGCTACTGCTGACAATTTTGTTGCCCAGCTGCATCAGGTCCATCAACAGACGCATTCTCAGTTGGTGGCTAACACAGAGAAGTACAAAGCCCATGCTGACCTCAAGCGCCGCGTAGTTGAATTCGAGGTTGGTAATTTTGTTTGGGCTATTCTGACCAAAGATCGTTTTCCAGCCCGTGAGTACTCCAAGCTTGCTTCCAAGAAAATTGGCCCCGTGGAGATTGTCGAGAAGATCAATGCCAATGCTTATCGCCTCCTTCTGCCGCTCGAGTCATATCCACACTTCTGACGTGTTCAATGTCAAACACCTTGTGCCTTTTGTTGGTGACTCTTCCTCCGAGGATGACATGGCTCTAGATTCAAGGTCGAATGTTCTCTGCCCCGGAAAGCATAATGCGGCGCCAATTGCGGCAAACTTTATGCGACGCTCTGATCACCCGAAGAATTCCTGGAAATTTCCGTTTTCAATGAGAGCCTAGTGTTTTTCGGATGGAAACGACGTTCCAAGCAATACTCATCGCTATGCCTTGACTGAAGACGTTCTACGGGAAAATTCCATCGTTTAGAGGGTCTAATTTGCAATTTAAGAGTTTTTCGGGGTTATTTTGTAGTTTCTATTTTATGTTTGGGACCCTTTTGTTATTTCTCGTAATTTTGGCGTTTAGGGTTAGTATTTAAACGCCTTTAGACTCCCGTTGAACGCAGATTTTTATATTTTATAATTCTAAGATTTATCTCTTTATCGTTCAATTCTCGGTATTCCTCATAATCAACGAGTTTTGTTCTTGTTCTTCCTGTTCTTCCTGTTCCACGCATTCACGCTGCATCACATTGCTTATTCGGATAAAATTATTGTTAGAATGATTTACTTAAATATGTAATGTAACAAAAAACACGAAGATAAGCGAAAAAAGATACTTAGAAATTGGAATTGCGAAGATGAACGATAGGTTGAATCCATAAATTGTGAAATTATACACACATTCATATGCAATTCAAAAATAAAAAATATTTCCCAAGTAGCGTACACAAATTTGTCACATGTGCGAATACCATTCTCAAAATATTTGCAACATAGGTTAGGGCTAAGGATGAATCCACTAAACTAGTATTAAAATCCCAAATATTGTTGTGCATTAAAACATTTTATAGAAAAAGAAATATATAACTCGGGCAATATCTAAATGAATATGAATAGTTTATTAGCAATTACGTAAGTAGTGCAATTCGATGTAATTTGTGAGCAAATGAGCAGTCTAATTATAGTAAAGCATAATAATTGGTGAGCCTACAGTATCTCCCCAAACCTCGTGTCTGACTTCCCAGATCCCACTTCACCTCTATTCGCAGATTGCCACCAATCCTCATTGCTTGTTCACTTCTCTTCTCTCTCTAATTTTTTCATAGGGAAAAACCAATCCATGGGCATGTCTTGAGTGTACGAATTGGACGCCACTTTGAAATAAGCAACTGCATAACCGCAGATGAAAATAATGAATAGTCTTGAAGAGGGGAGCTGCATTATGGCAGCAGTGATGGTGATAGTGATGGCGGTGGTGGCATCGGGGCAAGAAAACGCGGCGGAGGCCCTCCTGAAATTCAAAACCGCCCTAGTGAATGCGGATCCGGCGCTGGGGGACTGGAACCCGTCAATCCCGCCGTGTACGGGGAACACGGGAAACTGGGCGGGAGTGTTGTGCTTCAACGGATACGTGTGGGGGCTGCAGTTGGATAACATGGGCCTGGGGGGCCAGATCGACGTCGATGCCCTCGCTGGCCTCACCTCCATGCGGACTCTCAGCCTCACCGGTAACAAGTTCCAGGGGGCCATGCCTGACTGGCGGAAGCTCCCAACGCTCACCTCCTTGTATCTCTCTGGCAACCAGTTCTCCGGCCAGATCCCCGACGATGCCTTCAGTGGCATGGACTCGCTTAAGAAGGTGTATCTCTCTGACAACAAATTAACCGGCCCAATCCCTTCTTCCTTGGCCTCGCCTAGGATGGTAGAGATCGGTCTTGCCAACAACCAATTCTCCGGCGCCATACCGCCTTTTAGCTCCCAGAATATCCAAGTCTTCAACGTCTCCAACAATCAGCTACAAGGTCCCATCCCACCGTCACTGCGCAACTTGGATCCATCCTCCTTCACAGGTATATATAATTAATAATGTTGCGATCCATAGATATATAGTATATAGTTATGATGGATTGAATTGGTTTTTGCAGGCAACAGTGCAGTGTGCGAGGGAGCATCGTGCGAACCCCCGGGCGACTTGGAGCCGAATCTTCATCCTCTTCCTCCTACAGAAGCCGTTTTTGCTAATCGTAAAAGAATATCTCCTGCAACAATAGCCATAATCATACTCAGCTTGTTGTTGGCTTTGTTTCTGATCCTGTTGCTTCTCCTACTGTGTCGGTGGTGGAACCTCGAGGAAGAAGAGGACAGCGAAACGCCGCGGCAGGGGATGACACCATATAGCGAGAGGAGGAGCCCTCTGGAGTTGAGGGCGGTGGCAGCGGCAGCGTCGATAAACAGCTCCCCGGGCCAGCAGCAACAACAAGCAACGAAGCTGTCGTTCGTGAGGGACGACCGACAGAAGTTCGACCTGCAAGACTTGATGAGGGCGTCGGCAGAGGTACTGGGGTGCGGGAGCTTTGGGGCGTCGTACAAGGCGGTGCTGGTGGACGGGGAGGCGCTGGTGGTGAAGAGGTTCAAGCAGATGACCAACATCAGCAAGGAGGATTTCCACGACCACATGAGGAGGCTGGGCAAGCTGAAACACCCCAATCTCCTGCCCCTCGTGGCCTACCTCTACCGCAAGGAGGAGAAGCTCCTCGTGTTCGACTTCATCACCAACAACAGCCTCGCGAAACACCTCCACGATGATGGAAAGCGTCCTGAGGAGTGGCCCAAGCCACTCAACTGGGCGTGCCGCCTCAAGGCCATCAAGGGGGTCGGGAGAGGGCTGGCCTACCTCTACTCGGAGTTTCCCACCCTAGACGCCCCCCACGGACACCTCAAATCCTCTAACGTCCTGCTTGATACCAACTACAATGCTCTGCTCATGGACTACGCTCTCAGCCCGGTGGTTAACCCGGCGCAAATCAGCGAAGCCCTGGTGGCCTACAAGTGCCCTGAGTATGCCCTGGCCGCACATACCTCCAGGAAATCCGACGTCTGGTGCTTGGGGATTCTCATACTCGAGGCGCTCACGGGCAAGCCCGTTCACAAACACCTCGGCCACGGGAGCCACTACGGGGTCGAGCTAGCCGGCTGGGTCAAAGGGATCGTTGAGGAAGCCAATGCCAAAGGGGCGATTGGGGTGTTTGACAAGGATATGGAGATCACCGCCGAGACTGAGATGGAGAAGCTCTTGCAGATTGGGATAGGATGCTGCCAAGAGGAGCTCGATAAGAGGTTAGATTTGGACCAGGCACTTACAAAGATTCTACAGCTCCAAGAGTAATACAATTATAGTTTTTATATCAACTTCAACTGTTTTGCATGTCTCACAAACAATTTTAGTAATACCAAACATTACTTCAAAAGTTTTGCACCTAAACTCAGTGACGTGTAAAATTTATTTCAAACTTAACTAATCGATCAATTTAATGAACCTAATTTTAAATAAAGTTGTTGCTACTATTATCTCCAACATCAAAAAGAATGGGATATTGCATGTTCAATAACTATACATAAGTAATGTTATTACAAATTTTAATCTATTACACACATTATAGTAGCTTAATTTTTTGTACTTAAAAAGCAAATGAGATATTCCATTGCATTTATGT
Organism: Salvia sclarea; assembly: GCA_036873715.1. Taxonomy (NCBI): domain Eukaryota; kingdom Viridiplantae; phylum Streptophyta; class Magnoliopsida; order Lamiales; family Lamiaceae; genus Salvia; species Salvia sclarea. The sequence continues at coordinate 1,791 of JAYJMF010356273.1, read as the reverse complement.
ATAATATTATCTATGACATAAATAGATGGATGACATGTGACAAATTCTAGGATTTATAAATTTCAAAAGGTTATTATATATATTTTCTTTATATAAATCTTAAATCCTAAACATTGATACATGTGCATCATTCACAAATACAATAGAAGATGTCACATATAATTGTACCACTATTCCTATAAGTGACTTCCCTTGACCAAACCCTCATTAAAATATTTATTTATCTTTCTTCCACTTTCACAATCCAACCTTCATCTTATTTTTATTCTCATTGGTAACACTCATATGACCTAAATATTATATATTTATAAATTGTACTCTCTCCGGTCTCTTTGTATTGGCCATGTTTTTTGGGCATACAATTTTATGAAATAGTTGGTAGAAAGAATTGTATGGTTGGAAGTTAAAGTAGAATGTGGAGTCATGTGTCTGTGTGGTGAATTAAAATAGAATTTTCATTTATGGAATATGCCAATACATAAAGACCAGCCAAATATGACAATATGGTCAATACAAAGAGACCGGAACGAGTATATAATTGAGTGACACCCAATATGGTCAATACATAAAGACCAGCCAAATATGACAATATGATCAATACAAAGAGACCGGAACGAGTATATAATGGAGTGACACCCAATGAAAGGGTTCCACGTGGTCGTGCTGTATATATATATACTTGAGGGCGGCTAACAAATCAAAGTCATGATTCTTTCAATTTTTGATTTAATTTTTATCCTTTTAGCTTTTATCTTCTCCTATGACATTGGTGTGGATATCACTAATGTGGGTGATCTAATAGAAGATCCATACTTTTTAAAAAGGACTATTACTAGTTATAACACACATATATGCAACATATTCGATTTTATTGACTAAACATTTATCTTGAGGAAGTTTTAAGATTAGATGCAGTTGTGAAAACATGTTAATATATTACTATATTGTAGTTAAGGTTGTTGATACCGATTCAATAAGTTATCAATATTACACAGTAACAATACCCCTAAATAATTTATTTGATTAGTTAAAAAGTGATTCTATTTATAAAGATACAAATATATTAATTCTAGTCATTTCAAGGGAAAAAGATACTTATGCTTTTTTAGAAAAATATGATGCGAAGTTCAGATGCAAACTTGAGCATGACACAAAATTAATACCTATTAGTGTTTGTGTCCGTGCGATGCACGGGGAACAATTATAATATCTTTTAATTTGTAAAATTTTATTATATAAAATAGATGTAACCTTATAATTTATATAAATTTTGGACTCCCTTTGTTTCGCTTGAGTTGGTTCGTATGCCAGAACATTTAATTTGCAATTAGGTCTCAAGCCATTTATCTGGCGGGCGGAAATCTAATTCAGAACTAAATTTTTCTACGTGGAATTAAGAAAAACAATGTCAAATGACGTTGTTTCTCACAAAAAATCGATGAAGAGTTAGATTTCATCCTCCGAAAAAATTGTGTGGGTCCCAATTGCAAAATATTGAAAGTTAAGGTATTTAATTGCCAAAATCCAGAAGTCGTATTGTAATTGCATTTTATGGTATAGTTCGTGATTTAGTTTACAATTTTCCAAATAATTACAACATATTTTTGTTATAAAATGAATGTAATGATTTACAGTATAATATCTAGTATAACATATGATACTATTATTTTAGTGATGATCGATAAAATATTATGTCCAATAATACATTTTAGTTACAATATATATATATATATATATATATAGGGTCAGGTTAACGGGAGAACCATGATTATAGTGAGAACTAGTGAACCA
>JAYJMF010356262.1:0-10550 GCA_036873715.1 Salvia sclarea | reverse complement strand
TAATTATCGAAGCCGAAGGCGGAGCCGTTTGTTGTTTGTCGCCCCCTATTAGTGTTGTCACTCTCATTATTTATACATTAATTGGGTTGGGCCTAACGTTAGGCCGGCCTAACGTAAATGTGTCTCTTGTGTTATTTGTGCTAAGTGTTTGTGTTGTTTGTGCTAGAGTTCGTGCTACGAAATATGAAATATGTGTTAAACTCACATATTTAAAATTTGTGCTAACTAGTAATACTAACGGTACTACAAACATATGAAAGATGTGCTAGACGGAAATAGTTTTTCTTATATCCCTTATATCCCTACACTAAGGAATTTCTCACCATAACTCACCCCTATATATATATTATTTAAAATTGTGTGAGTAATAACAATAATTTAAAAGGGAAACATAACTTCATTGGAACTGCCCGAAAAGGAAAACATAACTCTGGCAAAATAGAGGTAATAATGTTTAAATTCAGATTAAAAAGTCCCCATCAATACTCAGGCTATAATTTAAGAATATAAAAGCCTAGTATACAGCATGGCCAGTGTTAATAATTTTAGTTTAATTTGATTATATCAAAGCACATACGCACTTGAAGGAAATTAGAGTCAAACCTTATGTCACTCGCAACTCAGGTTTTACTTGTTTCTCATAAAAAAAATCAGGTATTACTAACTTTCATAAAGGTCTAATCTGATAAACTGCTGCCAATGGTCTAATCAGCACAGAATAAGAAGATTAAAAAAAAATCAAATTTGCAATTCAGCTTCAATTTAAGAACACTAGTGCTTAATCCCATTCTAGCAAAACAAAGGTGAATAAAAACATTGCAGAGGGTAGGAAGATGATCCCCTCAGTAGCAAAGGTAACTACTCTGAATATGAATTAAATTCCACAAAACACAACCTCTGCCTTTGCCAATGAATTGATCTAAACCTTTCACCTGGCACAGAAAGTAAGGTTGCTCTCCTCTAACAGGAATATACATCACAGGAACGAACAACTTCGAAAGAGATGCTAATTACTAAGGAATGTACCTTGCATATTCTGAAATGAAATGTAGTGTGCCTTTACAGTTGTCTTGAGCGCCTTTTTCCTAGTGAAATCTTGGGACACATGTACCCCTGATGCATCATTCTCATCCCGATACAAGCACAATAAAATCTACTTGTACGGAGCAAACAAAATCGATGAGTTATGACCACCAAACCCAAATGAATTAGATAATGCCACTTTAATGTCGAGTCTTTCTTTTGTTGGTCCCACTAGCACATTTGCATCCTGAATCACAAGTGACCTTTATTAACATATAAGGAAGTGCATTCTTGTCAAATGATACACATTACAAGGATTGATAAGTGCTTGAGCCAATTAATAGCATATATACAATGTTGGGTTAATTTATTAAAAGTAAAAGTGAATTGAAGATAATTTCTGGTTGTAATGCAGGCTTGTCCTCCTTTGTCTAATTCAACATACGAAGTAAAACGAGTTTTTTAATATGCTCCTCATCTATAAGCGTCCTTCAAACTGAAATAACCAGCTGAGATCAAATGTTTCATGAATTAATTGCTAACATAACTTATTTTTCAAATAAATAAGGCCTGGTAAGGTTTTCCCCTCGTGCCGGGGGACTATTTTTATATTTTATGCATGTATTTACCCACCAAAAAGTTATGCCTGGCAAAGAACAGGAACATTCTATATTATATAACTGATGCCATACAGAATTAATAAGGGATTTCGAAAATTCATACCACACCATCATCTGGACTTTCAAGATTGATATTTGGATGAACCCAGCCAGTTCGGATTGCCTATAAGAAGACAAGGATTATAATTCAACAATAGGTTATAACTCCAGATGTTCAAGAGTATGTAGATACAATTGGCCAATAACATCCAGATGCACATCACTAAATTTCACATAAATAGTATTGCATCAGCCTAGAATCAAGAGGCTTTTGATCCTAAAGAAGTAAAAGCTGTTAGGTGAAGATGCTACACATGGGGATGTTAAGCTTGATACTAATGATTTGAAGAGGTAACTGGGGTAGTTAAAGTCATTCTCTATCAGGGTAGAGAGGCTTTATGACTGCATTGAAGGATAGAACTTCAAAGAAAGCTTCGCAGGATGGACAATGGAGAAAGACCATAGAGGAAATGCATAGATCTAATAGAAGCAGATAAGGTAAGGACGGAGGTACATGAAGAGTCTCCCAACATTGAAAGGAAATAACTTAAAGATTTTGTTAACTCCATTTTAGAATTCAGAACCCGTCATTTCATAACTTGCGAAACAAATTCCTGATTATCATAACTGGAATTGATTACATCAAAATAATAGCCCAAGAAACTAACTGCAAGGAGATATAATATTCAACTAGCATAAGGGCTTTGAAATATGACACTGAAACTGATCAAATGCATAAAAGAAAGCAATATTTGCTTCAGACACATTGTTTAATTTATAGAACATAAAGGCTAAGAAGATCCATGAGCTAGATTCTCTCATCAACAATATTCAAGTTGCTGAGTTTTCAGCAGCCCTTATAGTTTCCCACGGTGAAAGAATTTCGAAATGCCAAAACAATGTCTTAAATTCAATATATAAGTATCATAGTTTTCTTCAGGGTTTCAGAGCCTCAACATAAGAGCTAGGCTTCCATCGTTATGTGAAGTTAAGCATGTTACTTCACAAATCATCAAATCTCATACTTCAACCTTTCCCAATGCTTCCCGATTACCAGCATATATACCTTCAACTAAAATCCTTCAAGAGATCCCACAAAGGGCATCTGTTCTAGATCAATTATGAACCTCAAGAAAATGAGAAAAATAATAAAAATAGATCAATTATGATAACAGCAATTAGGCTGAGTATATTCAACTAAGGATAGGATTATGCAGAGGATGAAGATCCTATATTACATACTCGTAAGATCCTTCAAACAACTGATCACCACTGAAATACACAATTCCAAACTCTACTTAGAATTACAAATTAAGCACCCTATTCCCTTAATAAAGCCTTATCTGGCATTCCTTCACTTAAATTTTCAGAAATCTGATTCCTTTCCCAACATATGAGGTTGAGAATGCCAAGTCCCATCAAATCACCCACATGGAAAAGAAAAATGTCCAGAAAGGAAAAGAAATTAAAAAATAAAATAAAGAAAAATACCAAAACAACAACTCATACTACTTAGCAAATATCTATAAGACACTTGCACTTTTCATAAACAGATCCTTATAAGGATTACTTCAAACGAATATATCAAAGTTAAGCGGATATTTAACCCTCTGCAAATAAAAAATATTTCAGGCACCTGGACTGTTGCTACAGCCTCAACAGCACCAGCTGCTCCAAGTAGGTGCCCGATCATGGATTTTGTGGAGTTCACTCGCAACTGAAAAAATAATGGGATTAGCTACAATCTGTACAAACACCTTGCAGTTAGCTACAACAGACGAACAAAGAACTTGAGTTAATGAGGAGACCTCTGGATTCTGGCCAAAACAATGAATAAGAGCCTGGTATTCCTTAAGATCACCAGCTGGAGTAGAAGTCGCATGTGCATTTATATAATTCACATCTTCTTTAGATACTCCCGATTGAGCCAAGGCCTTCTCTAAGCATAAAATGACACCAGTTCCTGCTTGTAAATAAGGTCAGGAGGTCAAAAAAAAGGCAGGCACTAACATATTCAAAAGCCAGCATTACTTCTAATGTATGCTGAAGAAGTTGAACTTGATCAGAACAACTCAATATCCAACAAGAACAAAAAAGGAACTTTTAGGAAAAATATTTAATTCCCGTTCTCTGCATCAAGCAATGAATAACTATCACAACAGCTAGCCACAGCAAGATCATTAGTCAATGGAATAAATTGAACAAACATCCTACAGGTGTTAGGGAATTATGCCACTGCAATTTCATTACTCATAATTTAGTTGATCCATTTGGTGACCAAAAACATATTGTCTTTGAGGTTTAAGTGGTTGGATATAGATAAAAATTCAGTTGATACATCCACTGAGCAATAAATATGAAACAGCCCATTCTCTGGTCATACTCCAGTACTGAATTCATTAACTGTGGGCTGTTTCATATTTTTTTAATACAGTTTTCAAGATGTAAATTTAATGTCCAAATTTATGAAAAATAATTTGCCATGTGCATATCCCATTGATAAATGAAAACTTACAACTATTGAATTAAAACAGTTAAGTGGAAATTTCCAGGTTGTTTAAAAGGGCAAGCTCACTTGTTTAATTTATGAATATAATTGTAATAAGTAAACATCATTACATTTGAAAAGGTCAGCTATAAATATAACTGCAGTTAGTTCTTAGTGATTTTCTGAAGCAAAATGTGTCTCGCTATAGCAATTGCTTAATAGTAGAACTAGTGTATGACAATGCAATTGACCAAACATTACATATCTCAACCCTCTTTCAAGTTTTTTGTTGTACTACCCAAATGAGGTGCCGGTAGATTATTTCATGCAAACTAGAATGAACAAAAATCATTTGGGAAACACATTGGCCAGAACGAAAACCAAAGTTTCACTATTGGCAAGATAGAAAAGCAACTAAACAATTCAAAATGCTTGGTTATAAGTCTTTTTCTGGTTTGTGTTTCTTTAAGAACTTCAGCTATATATCTTAATGCCTTAGCTCTTAATGAATTCCAAGCTCTTTTGACTGTATATAAATCACTCTTCCACAAACAAATTTATAGGCAATATATTATATCAAGAAGATTATGATTATTTTCATAATTTATTACCCACAACCAAACTTCCCAAGCAAATCGATCATCATTATCAACAAATAACTGGAAAAATTGTCACAGCATGTCATACTAAATAAGCTCGTAGTGTTGCCAGAAGTAGATGAAATGGACTTAGATGAGACTATTCTTGCAATCAAATTCAAAACAACAACTATTGACCTTATATTTGCTAGTGTGGGCACTTTGTAGGGTTCGGTAGCTAATAGTTTCTACAGATGGAAGCTAATTAACAAAAGACAGTTCACCCCCTTTCTCTGACAGTCTTATTTATTGAATTGAAGCTGTATCCCGTTACTCGTATATCTGCAATCTTTACTTCTCTTCATTCACAAAATAACTTGTACTCCCTCCGTCCACAAAGAGTGTTCCACTTTGTGGAAGGCACGGGTTTTAATAAAAAGTGAATGGATTGTGTGAGTGGAGAAATGGTCCCACCATGTTGATTTACTAAAGAGTGAAGGATATTGTGTGAGTGGAGAAATGGTCCCACCACTTTTTGCCAAATAAAGAAAGTAGAATACTCTTTATGGACACCCTAAAATGGCAAAAGTTGAACACTCTTCGTGGAAGGAGGTAGTACAACTTAAAGTTAATAAAGGGTATACCTTGTGGGTGAGGCTCTGTCATGTGATAAGCATCAGATGTGAAGCTTCCTCCAAGAAATTCAGCATAGATAGTTGCACCTCTACTCTGCTTATCAATAAATGGTATGATATGTGATTTTTTTCAAAAAAATATTTAACCAACACGAAAACTTTCTACATATAATGTAAAAGTATTAAGTCTTGCTAAGGTTGACAGTTTTGAAAAACCTTTGCATGTTCAAGTTCCTCCAAGAGCAATACTCCAGCACCTTCTCCCATAACAAATCCGTCACGACTCTGTCAAAGATAACACGTAATTTTAAAAAGTGAAACATAAGGACCAAAAACGGCAGGGCTTTAACTAGCTCTTATTCTGCCACCAGCAGACCTAGGGATCTTACAAGGAAATGAAGGTAAGGTGATCAAAAAGTACTGATATAATTAGTAGATAAAGAGATAAATGATTTTCACTTTGTAGTCTAGTTTCCAGCAAATGCAGCTATGTGAATGGGGGGCATGAACATGTCTGACATTAGAACAAAAATAGCCTGATCCCAAGATGATGTTTTCTATCAAATTTATGCACATATGTACAAGACAAAATGAACAGAACATTACACTATCCCAGGGACGCGAGGCCTTAGTTGGATCGCTATTTCTTTGTGATAATGCTCTGCATGCAACAAAGCCCCCCAAGCCTACACCAGAGTTTATGGTTAATACGTTATAAATCAAATTTAAAATTTGTGAGAAAGAGAAAAATAGTCACCAATTGGTATAATCGCTGCATCTGAACCACCACAAAGCATCATGTCCTGAAAAATATCAACAGTTATCAGAAAGAAAACAAAATTCACTGTCTTTGGGAATTCTTTGGTTTGTTTTACCAAAGAACTGATACATAATGGCAAGGAATGAAAACCGCTACCCTGGATCAGAAAGAGGAAATCAAATAACTTACAGCTTCACCCCTGATGATGTGGTTAGCAGCATTTAGTATGCAGAAGTTACTTGTTGCACAAGCAGTAGATATTGAGTAGTTTGGACCCATCCATCCCTGTAATAAATAATTAAGCTTAAGATGATGCCATGAGTTATGAGTATGAGTTATCCAAGTCACTACAGTAAAAAAGGAGGAATATTTTTAACCAGATCCATGGCAAGCATGGCAGAACCCATGTTGGTAGTTGCAAAAGGAACGCAAAATGGATTCATCTTCCTATATGAGATCCTCAATGCTTCAATTGCATCATAAAAAACCTGTACAAATACCAAACCCACTGAGAGACGGGGAAAAATGTATTCTGATAGAAAATATCTAACCAAAAATATAGAACACCATATCTTGCCAAGTGTTAAGCATTTACATCTCTATGGTGAAATGTTAAGCAGCAAGTGAAAATGCAGAACTCAAGGATATCCTGATGACCATATATGACATTCTCATTTTCATTTGATGAAACATAAAGTTTACAAATGGCTCCAATATATCTCAAGAAGAAGTGATAACATGCATGCTACCAGATAGGGGAAATAAGATTTTAATTGCAAACCCGAAGCCGCAATATGAGCAGCAAAAATATCTGATAAGATTTATAGCTTGGCACTAAACACAAGTTAATACCCAGCCACCTTCTCAATTCGGTTCTAAGAAAATAAGAAACTAAACATACTTGCATTCCACCCATAGCAGAGCCGATTAGCACACCACATTTTGCTTTATTTAGATCATTCATGACATCCTCTGTAATTCCCCCATCAGCCAAAGCCTTCTTGCCTGCTGTCAGCATGTAAAGCATGAACCTGTCCATTCTCTTGGAAAGTTTAGGTACAACCCAGCCATCTGTTGAGTATGACTTGATTTCTCCTGCAATTCTCTGCAATTGAAACCCTTAATAACAACAATTACCAGCCTGAAGCAATGAAAAGGAGATTATGCTCAAGACATACGGTTGGAAACTGCGAGCAATCAAAAGCCTCTATCTCACTAATTCCACTGACTCCATCTAGCAGATTATTATAGAAGACATCTGGATCACTACCAAGTGGTGTCTCCACACCCATACCTGTCACAACCACTCGTCTTTGCTTGGTTGGAGGTTTCTTCTTGGATGAAACTTCCATGGCCGGACTTACAGCTACTGCCATAATTTCTCCTGTATTTCACATGTGAATAAAAAAATTAATATATATTAACTAATAGCACAGATACATAAAAAATGCACAACTGCTGGAAGTGTTTTGCAGAGTCCCTACACTAAAAAATGAATAAAATTAAATGTCATAATAAGATGAACTGCCCCATTGACCCATAGCTGTCAGCTTCTTAGGGAAACTAAAACTGGGGGATGAGAAAGGAAAAGGGAAAGCGACATGCAAATTGCAAACCTAACTAAACCCAACCGCATCCACCCACCACAAAACCCAAAGTTTTACATTTCAGATACTGAGAGTAGGTTAACAGCAGCTGTATCAGTAAAGTTAGAGCAACAACTACACCACAATGAGAATGAGAAACACCAGTCCAATGAAGCTGATATCAGATTTATGCAATAAAGAAAAACACAGTACAAATCTTGCAGCTAATCCGTCTAAACAATGAGAAATCAACTTCCACTTTACTAAGTCAAAAACTAAGAACTGATTGAAATGAATCCTCCCACAGTAGCTTTAAAATCCATAATCGAGCCATTGACAATAAATTGGGGGAAAGAAGTATATGAGCTGAAAATCTAATAAAATCCATGGGAAGACCAGAAACAAACTAGAATTATAATCCAAACATCACAGAATCATAATGAGCAAAAGCACCGCACCAGAATGGGGGCGGAATTTCCGGCGGGCGCGGGCGCGCTGCATCGGAACATTCCTGGATTCGAAGCCGAAGAAACATTGGTGAGATTTATCCAAGTGGTGGCGGGGGCCCAAGGTGAGAGGAGAATTGATGAGATTCCCAATGCGCGGCGCACATTTGGCGAGAACCCTCTTTCTGCGGTGAGTGGAATTAGGCGACGTCGTCGAGAGAGAAGAGACGCCGGATTCCTTGTCACAAGCGACAGACATGCATGCTGCCATCAGCCAAGAGCACATCACCGATGACGCCGCCATCGAAATCCAGTCTCCGCCAAGAGTGGAGCGCTACACGGAATCTATGGATGTTTAGTAAGCATACAGTAGCTATATATGTATGTATGGTTAGATATGTTGTGGTCAATTTTCACTCTCTCTCTCTCTCTCTCTTCTTCTTCTATATGTAGGAGTAGTACGTAGAGTAAGGTTGGAGTGGAGTGTGTGCTTGGAAATGAGGATGGTGAAGCTAACGAGAGGAGAGGGCGGTTTTCATTGATTGAATCTCAATAGAGAGAGAGAGGATCCAAGTACTACTATTCACTATTGTCCTTTTATTTGGTGTTTTTCTTTTTCAAAAAATAAATAATTCAAGTAGAGTCTCAGACGCCTGACCTCAGATCACATGAACCCACCCACCCACTCGCATCAAAGCTTTGGTTATATATTTAAAATAACGAGAAAAATAATAAAATAATTATTTTGTTATAGACAAGATAAAATTTAACCATTTAAATAAAAAAGATAAAAATTAACTTCTCTTATCTTATTTACCTCTTTCCTAATTATTTATTATTATTATTTTTAAATTATTAGTAGGATTTAGAATAAACTTAAAAATTTGATATATATTCCAAAAGGATCGGCTATTATTGTTAAGTGCCTTCTTTTTCTTTATTGTGAGATTCTTTTATATTCACGGTTCTTCTCAATAATAAACAAGATTTACTTACATAGTTCTTCATATTCACAAAAAAAAAATCGAGAAAATAGGTGATTTTAACCATTTTGCTATAGGAAAGATAAAATATAACCTATCAAATAAAAAAAATAAAAATAAACCATTTTATTTTATAATAGATAAAATTTTAACCTACCAAATAAACAAAGATAAAAATAAACCATTTTCAATGTTTAATTAATTCTATTTAATTTCTTTTTAGATTCACTCATTGATTTATTGAGATTTGGTTCTGTTATTTTTCTTTTTTCATATTTTGTTCAGTTTTGGATGTAGCTAATAATTCTATTATGTTTATCTTCTTCTTAATATTACATATATCAACCTGCGAATTTATTTTTTCTCATAGAAATGGCTCTGTGTTCAGTGTTTGTAAAGAAATTTTTACAAGGCCAATACTCCCCCAATTTTTCATTCAAATAATCCTATTATATATGCAGCAAAATATTACGTATTCATACATTCTCAAGTAAATTTTTAACTATCTTAATAACAATTTATGGAAAAGTTGAGATTTCACGAGTTTGACTAACTTAAAAGCAATTCACGTTAAATATGAGATTTCACGAGTTTTACTACCTTAAATATCAATTCACGTAAAAGATGAGATTTCATGAGTTTAACTACCTTAATTATAATTCACGTAAAATATGAGATATCACGAGTTTGACTACCTTAATACCAATTCACGTAAAAGATGAGATTTCACGAGTTTTACTATCTTAATAGCAATTCACGTAAGGAGATTTCACGAGCTTGACTACCTTAATACTAATTCACGTAAAAGATGAGATTGATGACAATTAATGAGATAAACTACCTTAATAGATAATATTAATCCCGCATAGAACGAAAATTCACGAAAACGGTAATAATTCATGCACAAGATAACAATTGAGACAAACGACGAGAAATCACGTAATAGAGTAAACTTGATGTACCTGATTCATGCAATCGAAAATCGTGCAAAAGAAGAAGAAAAAACTCTCACTTCTCGAAGATTGAATTGTAGTACAAGAAAAAATCAAATAAATTTTAAATTTATGCATTACCAAATTCTACTAAATTTTAATATATAATTGAAGACGTGAATTATGATTTAATGGAAGAATTTATAAACCTGAATGTTTGTATTATCTTGTATGGTAGCTAGAGTCTTAGATTATATATTGGAATAATCATGAATATGAAAGAACTATGTAAGTAAATCTTGTTTATTATTGAGAAGAACCGTGAACATAAAAGAATCTCTGTTGGGTCCCGGAGGGCGACAGAACTGGTGTATGGGGGGGGGATACACCAGTAGGGTATTTTTCGCGAAATACACACAAGGCACACAAAGTTCAGTTTTAAAACAGGGAGAGAGACTGG
>JAYJMF010356231.1:0-10556 GCA_036873715.1 Salvia sclarea | reverse complement strand
CACAGCAACCCATAGGTCTTGGGAGGTCTATGAGCAGATGAGCTGCGGGTGCCTCTGTATAGAGAACCTTTAGAGTTAATCTATCAAACTTGATCTTATGATACCAAATTCCCCGAACTTACGTTGTTAGATAATTTGAACTATTTCCCCTTTTATTATCAACACTAATTTAGACATTTTCCTTTGATCATGTTTTACTTCCAGATTTGCCTTTAAATATGCTTAGCTCGCTAGATTAGTTGCTCATAGACAGATGGTCCGCCCAATCCGCATAGGGTGGGGTTGGCGGGCTGTCACACTTCTCGTCTCCGAAACTTGATATGCATCATCGCATCTCTTTTTCAAAGAGATGTGTGACATCTTTGATCTCATTACTAAGATGAAGAAGAGGTCAGCAACATGGCCATTAAGATGAGGATGAAAGTGGCAAAGTATTGGTTGGATGAGGGAAATGAGTTGAATCCGAAGATGAACAAGATCCTCTACATTGCTGCATTATTAGATCCAAGGCAGAAAATAAAACACGTGAAAAAAGTGTGTTTGAAGGTAGTGTATGGCGATAAACAGGCAACCAAATTGGTGGCAGAGATTAATAACTCGTTGTTTAAGTTGTTTGATTTTTATAAAAGACAAGTGAGCTTGAGTCTTAGGTCAACATCTCTTGAATAGAGACTAACAGCTGGTACTATGTTGGGGAGTGGGGGTGATACCAGAAGATTGGATTTTTCAGGGTGCATGTAGCCAATTGGATATTATTAAGGAAGATGATGAACCTAAAGTTGTTGATTCGACTAAGATTACCATATATTTCACTGAGAAGCAATACAAGATGAAAATAGACGAAGACGGGCCACGCTTCCCCGTTCTATGTGAGATGGCGAGAGACATATTGGCTATCCCTATTTCTATCATTGCTTCCGAGTTTGCCTTCAGCATGGGAGGTTGTGTTCTTTCTAAATTTAGGAGCTCCTTGACTCCAAACATGGTTGAAGCTCTTATATGTGCCGAAGATTGGTTGATATCAAGTTTAAATGATGTATTTTCACTACAAGAATTTCGCATATAGACAACGGGAAATACCCATTCTTTATTACACAAAAGCGCATGGTCTATAAAGGTATAGTCTATTAGGGGCGGCTATAGATAACGGGGAATTCCTCGTGATCTATAACTAAATAGACAATGCGTACCATCCTGTGGTCTATTAAACAAAGAACAACTTGAATATATTTATTTATTTATTAAAAATAGGGTTAATTGCTATTTATATCCTATCGTTTTAGCTTTTTTTTCGAAAATGTCCCACCCTAAAGGTATTTACAAAACATACCTAACGTATCAAAAATCTCGCCCTTTTTTTGTCCCGTAAAAATTTTCCGGCACCTGAAAAATATGCGTATCACCGGAGATTGACGTGACATATCTATGTGGAAATACAAAATGACATGGCAACTAAAATTGAAAAAAAGAATGATTTTTTTTTTGAAAAAAACGAAAAGAATATATACAAAATGACATGGCACCACCACCACCCCCTTCTTCCCCAAACACAGAGGTTGCATCAGTGCTTCATCATGAATCACGATCTCTGCTCCAACAACATCAATCATCTACCTTGCTTCCATCTATATGATCAAAATAAGATGCAAAATATGAAGAAAAAAGAATTTAATACCTCAGAAAATACTTAATTCAACAAATGTTTCAAACTTACCATAGTTTGAGTTATCTACATTTTGAACGACAATAAATTTCATAATTAAGTGTTGTTGCAAGAGTTTCATACCTTGATCATTTCCCACAAGAAATTTCAGTGTAGCTTTGTTCTCATACCATCACAATTCAACGCTGCTCACCTATAAATGATGATATGATTATAAGGTGTTTCTTAAAAAAAATTGAAACTAAAAAAGTATAATTCAGATAAAAAGTTTGAGTACTCTTTTGACTGATACATCTTTAAAAATTTGAGTACTCTTTGAGTACTTATCGTTGGCTATGCCTGTGATGGATATTAAGCTATAAATGTATTTTAAAACGAAAAAAGACAGCATGTCAATGTAGTACCTCGAGATGTTACACCAGTCTCCCTTTCCGTACTTGGTCACTCCCTTGGGGAATAAGCTACACCCACAATTTTTTCCATTTTCCCCATTATTTTCCAAATAATAATAATGAAGGAAAATGAAATCAGTAGTGGTGCTCTTCCTTAGTCCATGGAAATCTCCTATAACGTGGTTGGCCAGATTTGGTCTTGTTGGAGTCTACCTCGTGGTCGAACTCGTCCGGCTTGAATGTGGGATAGTCGGGGACGGGGATGTTGCCGGACTAGATCATCTCAATGTCTTGCACCAATGCTTGGTATTGGAGCTTGATGTCTTCGATAGATAGCCATGGGAGATTGGATGCAAGGGATTCGAAACAATAGGAGAAAAATGATCCAACTCTGCCAAGTCGTTCTTGAACAACTTATTCTCCTCTTTGCTCCACTCTGCCGATTTCTTCGGCATTTTTTATGGTTGGGGTTGGGGTTAGGCTGGTGAGAGGAGGTTGTAGAAAGATTCCTCCAAGGGGAAATCTGATCGTTGCATTGTATATATGTGTGCTTATTGCTTTACATTTATGGGTATTTATACAAGAGGGAAGCTAGGGTAGGGTCAATCATGTGTGTGATGATTGACAACTTTATCCTATAACCAACGACATACAAACACGGTGAATCCTGATTGAAGACAAGCTGAGTGAGAAACCTCGAATTCTGATCGAGAAGGCGACCAACAACAACATTATAGGTGGGAATTATAATACAATGAGGAAGATTATTGGATAGATAGTGTGAATGTCATGAATGCTGGAGCGGTAGTGGTCAGCCGGGGTGGAGATGGTTTGGCGGTAGAAATAATTCTGAGCGTGGCTGGCAACCTAAGTTGGGGTATTGGTGATGACGTGGTACCTTGAGATGCTATGTCAGTCTCTCTTTCCGTACTTGTTCTTCCACATTAGGAACAACATGCACCCTCAATTTGTTTCATTTTTCCAAATAATAATAAGGAACGAAAAAAGAAAAGAGAAAAAAATGAAATTAGTACTGGTGCTCTACCCTCTGTCCATGACCGCATGGAACTCTCCAGGGGCGTGGATGGCTGGATTTGGTGTTGTTGGTTGGTTTTAATATAGGGCCTTCAGAAGATGAAGGAATCTCCATTTTATGTAGTATGTTGGTATAAATCCTTACTAAATCCACCATATTGTAGTTGTTGAAAGGTAATTGATTCAAACTGATGCTCCCACTTGTGAAAACAAGATATTTCAAATACCAAATGCGACATATATTGGATGTTGTGTTGTGTAAGTGTGTTGATTCGCCCGTTTTATTTTCTTAAACAGGCCACTAGTGATTGGAGTTGTAACAAAGGAAATGCATATTTTATTTAAACAAAAGGTATACATCATAAAGATCGTTTTTAAAAAGGTAGGTGCTTACACGTTGGAGTTGGTTGGAAAGATGAGGTTATTATTTGAACACTTGCTCAGTTCGATTCTTCAATTTGCTTTGTTGATTCTTCATTTTGCGAGCATAAATATTGGGCTGAAATGAGAAGCTTTCTCTGCCGCCTGTTAGGTGTTCATCTTCGATTATTCAGTTTGCATGTCACAGTTAAATCATGGAATTATGAGTAGTAATGTGTGTAGTAAATAAACTTTTGTGAGATGTCTGCATTTCATTAATGGGTATGTTTGCTACAAGCTTAAAGCTTCCTGCCCATTTTTCTTTTATTTACAGGGGGGTGTTTGATGTTCATTTGATGTTATGTTTAGGGTAGTTTTTTGGGATGTCTATGTTTGCATTTTATTGATGGGTGGAGTTTGGTGAAATCACCAAAAGCTTCATTAACCTTTTTTCCTTTTTTATTGAGGTTTATGGGGGGTGTTTGATCTTCATTGATGGTATGTTTGTTGTTTTCATTGATGAGAGGTTTATGAGGTTTATAATACCATTTTACCCTCTGGGTATGTTTGCTGAAATCCCCCGAAAGTTGCATGCCCATTTTTCTTTTATATTGTGGTTTATGGGGGGTGTTTGATCCACATATTCATAGGGACTCATATTCGTAGCTGGATATAACCCATGTACAATATTTTAATGCAGGATAGGAACAGACTACACAGATTATTGGACCAATTTAGTATATCTCAAATATACTCTGCAATATTACCAATAGAGAATAAATGGCTAGTATAGATAGAGACGTTGATGCCTACATTTTTCTCCAATTAAAAGAGATTATGCATGATATGTTCATTCAGATTGTAGTTGTGCTCACTGTAATACTTAGGCATATGCCCTGAAAGAGAAGGTATATCGACCCCCCGTCCCACCCACCCACATCCCGCTCTTATAGTATGATTCAAAGAATTCCTTATCAAAGCACGTTTAGAAGGATTTTTCATATATTGAGAGACTTGGGAGGGCTTCAAGACAAGAAGTATGTCTGCATAGAGGAGCAAGCGGTCATGTTCTTAGGCATTTTAAGTCACCACAAGAAAAATAGTGTGGTAAGTTTCGATTTCCAAAGGTCAGGGAATACTATATTTACATATTTGCATCTAGTCTTAAAAGCAGTTATCGAGCATCACTACAAATTTCTGGCAAAACCAACTCCTGTGGAGGAAAATTGCAACGATCAAAGATGGAAGTGGTTCAATGTAGTATGCATTGAGTCTTGTATTTCTCAAAGTAAAATTTTATTATTATAACTTAGTTATGTACTTTTTGTATTTCTCTATTTTAGGGTTGTCTCGGAGTACTAGATGACACATATATCAATGTGATGTTGCCGATTATTGACAAGCCAAGGTATATGACTCGAAAGGGCCAGATATGCACTAACACCCTTGCTGCTTATGATCGTCAAATGAACTTTGTTTATGTATTGGTTTGATAGAAAGGCTCGACCATCGATGGGAGGGTGCTACAAGATGTATTAAACAGGGTTAACGGATTGAAAGTCCCTAAAGGTAATATTCTACCATATTGTGCACTCAAAGTTTTGAAAGTAAAGAGCATAACATACATAAAGATGAAGAAAGATGTTTCTTTCTTAAGCTTGTGGGTCAATGTTTTTGTTTAGAGTTTGTATTATGCCCTCTCCATTTTTGAAAATAGTTTCAGCAGGTATAATAATGCTTCATAAACTGAAGAAAAGTTTACATTGAGCTTTACTTTGCTTATTTAAGGGTAATAAGTTGAACGTATTATGCCATCTCCTCTTTTGAACACAGTTTTGGTATATAATATTTCTCTTGGTATATAATGTTTCTCTGGGTATAGAATTTCAGCAGATGATTTATAATTTAGGCAAAATAGGACAAAAATTTGAAACTACTTTATTGAATTAGATTGTATCTTATATTAACCGAATTACCTCATAGATTGTATGTCAAGAGGAAATTTAATATAGGATATCTTGATTTGTTTGCTTTACTTTAGTTTAGGGAATTTTGGAATGTTTGTTTTAATTAGACAACTTCATCTTTTGAGTGCATTGCTATCTGTTTCCATATACAATTTCTATTTCTTTGCACAATATATAGGTAACTTTTTCGTGTGTGATAACGGTTATGCCAGCTGTAGCAGCCCGCAAAAATCAGGCTGCTCTCCTTGGGGGATTTATTTTATAAAAATATTTTCCAAAAATATTTAAATTATTATTTCATGCCTAAATGCTATAATTGCTCTTATGTACTTGTTTGATTATAATTATCCCAATTCGGGGAATTGGATAATTATGAATATTTAAATGCGTGATTTAATCTTTCCAATTATGGTAATTGGAATAATTATTTATGAAGTGTTATGTGTAATTAGGAAATAAAATGCGAACCTAGAAATTATATTTAATTACTAGGTAGCCCCATTTAAATATGATTATCATGTGCATTTCATCTTGAATTATCACACCACTACCCTTACATTCCCATTTTACCACTATAGCTACCCTAATTCCACCATTTTCGCCTATTACTAGAATTGATCTAGTACTACGCCAAACTTTCGCCTATTGCTATGATTATGTAGCAACATATTATCCAACCATCCTATTTAATTTTTCCCTACCCTCGTTGGCAATATTATGCGAATTCATATTCCCAACTTTCATTTGAATTACTCATCGATTGTGCTACTCCTTTTATTAAACCTCCACCAATTCTATTGTTACTCAATTTATTCAACATTATGTTTCCAACTTTCTTCCTTATTTTATATGGATAATTGTTATTGCTACCTTTATTGGATTGTCATCACATCCTATTCCATATTAATCCAATTAATTCAATACCATGCCCCAATTCTCTTATCAATCTATTTTTCCCACCTAGTACTATTTAAATATTACTAGATTGTTTCACATCACCACTTTACCATTTCCCTATTACACCATTTCACATGAAATAATGTTATTTCATGTCTTGAGCAAGAATAACTCAATTTATTCACTTGACCATACTTTTCGATTTATTTCATGAAAATGCCAAGAATTTTATTTCCTCCCCATTCTCATAATTTAATTTTTATCAACCCAAACATAAACCATGAACTAGAAAAATTTGAATCACCATCTCCTTCCAACACACCAAAACTCACGGCCACCACCTCCATCACACATGGTGTGGTTTTTGAAATCTTCAACACCAACAACAAGCATCTCTTACACCCCATCACTTCTAAATTCCACTATCTTCTTCATGCCAATGAGAGTTGGAATAAAAAATACCACATCACACACACATTAACCTAAATATTCACTCTACACTACAAGCTACTCCTAACACCATCCCCAACCCTTGTCACATTGGAAGAGGTGGCAAGACACCACATCATTGCCCTCCTTTGGCCGCCACCTCGGTGGTAATATACCACCACCACCACCACTAAAACCGTGAGCTCCCACGGTTTTCTCCCCTCAAAATGCAGCCATCTTCATCACTCCATCCATCCTCAACACTCTCTCTCAATCACACAACTCTCTCTCAATTCCTCTAAACTCAAGTCCCTCTCTCTAGGCTCAAGGGAGCCATCGGCTCTCCCCCTCTCCTCCACCCTCTTGCTCACTTAAACATCACCACATCTCCACTCAAGATGAGGAGAGAACAGCCCCTACACCCCTTGAAAGCTCACGGTCAAGCCGACGCCCCGACTAGCTCACGCGGATCTTGTCGCCGCCGTCGACCGCCACCGCCTTGCCGTCGCCCCTCACCATCATCTCCTCTCTTCTTTGCATTTTTCTCACCACCAAGGTTGGTGTTACCTCTACCCTAACTCATAATAAACATGCATGGCATATAAGACATAGGATATGTATTTTTGAATCACCTATGTTAAGATCTTTGGCTTGCATGCGTGACCAATCGCTAGATCTAAGAGTTTGTGTGATCTTGCTACATGTTCCTTTGAAAATGAGTGTGGATATGTGAATATATGGGTAGATCCATGGTAATTTTTGTGATTTATATGTTGTAAGGTGATATAAGTGTATACTTAAGTGAAGAATTGGTGTTTGAACGAGATTTTGGTGGTTTTTGATGTTGAATTGGGATGAATCGGGAAATCTGATTTTTATTGGTAATGGAATGATGTTTTTGTGTGGATAAATTGAAGTATGATGATATGGCTGAGTTCAAATTTTTACCAAGGTTAGAACACGGTGTTCAGCACCTATGGTAAAAATTTCACATTTTTATATAACCTCTAACTATTTTTCATAAATTTGATTTCCGCACTACACCAAACTGCCATTCTGAAAATTTACAGTTTTGAAACTAGAAAGAAAACTAATTATTTAGCCCACTTCCCTTTACCAAATCAACTTGGAATTTTTATCCCAAGTGCTTTATTCAGCCTTCCAATTACTGGAATTTTTCTACAATTTATCTCAACCCCTACCTATTTTATAAAAATTATTTTCCATCACTGCACATCCCTAGTATCCCTTTAGAGTCCAGAACATTGAACCTTGCATAACTCAAAAATTGTACGTGCAAAATACCTGAAATTTTTATCATAGTTAGCCACTGACCTTGGGAGCATATGCATAAAATTTGAGCCAATTTGGACTAGGTTTACTATTTTTAATAAATTATACAAACAAACTGCACTATGGTGAAACTTGGCTTTTGATTGAATTTGAACTTAAGTGTGTTTCATCACCTTCCTTACTTAAAAATGAATAATTATATATAATAGCTACTGGACTAAGTTGAAATGTGTATATGATTAATGGTTGGGATGATTATTGTTGCTATAATGAGGTTTGTGATTTTAATTCAATCATGGGATTGAATTAGGTCAATTGTTATTTGTTTTATCATTGAGAATGGTTTAGTATGATGATGTGATAACATGGATGTTGGAAATTTTTGGAAAAATGAAAAGTATTGAAATCAAATCATGACTAGGTCATGCATATCATCAAAATATAGTTTTAGTACTTGAATCAATATGTGACATTTTATTTCATTATAGGAAGCTTGCATGGAAACTTTTCCAGGTGGGTTTATATTTCCATTCCAAAATCATTTTTATTAAAAGGTCAAGTAATAAGTTTCGAGAAAATTTTTATGCTCTTTCGGATATGGCTCTGTGGCCCGGTAGCAACGTACTATCGGGTTTGTGTTATTGAGAAAGTGGTATCAGGATTAATATGCGCAGGTTGTACGGGGGGTTGTGATCGATATGAGGAATACAACACCATACCGGACTCGTACGATGTGATCGTCTTGTCCAGAACTGACCTATCCAAATTTGCATGTGAAAATGACCATGGTCGCCAATGAAAGCCACTTTTGATGATTAAAATGATTTATATGCATATACACCATTTCCGGGTGTATTTAGTCATATGTTATTATTACTTGACATTTTCTTTCTGTTGGCGCAAACCCACTAAGTATATATCATACTTAGCCCTTTTTCTTCTCAAATTTTTTCAGGTAATGGCGAGGGCGAGGAATGAGCGTGCTGGTTATGGTTGTGCTAGAGTCGTGGTGACTCTCATAGGGCTATTTCTGTAGTTTGAGTTTGTCGTCAGGATGTACACAGCGAGCCTCAGTTCTTGGGAGGCTTATGAACGGATTTACTGTGACTGCGCCCCCAAGTAGTCCTAGTCAATGTTTTCTCAAACTTATCCACTGCTTGTGATCTTTTCAAACTGATCTTGTATAACTAAAACTCCGGGAGTGTTTATCTAAAAACTTGGTTTCATGCTTTATTATTCAAAAAATCATTTGGTCTTTTATTGTATTTGTTTCATCGAATAAATAAACCGTCCATAGGCAGGTGGTCCGTCAATTCCGCATAGGGTGGGGTTGGCGGGCTGCTACACCAACCATGGCCCAGACCCCAAGAAGTCGGAAAAGAAGCTCAAGGATGACACCGACACGGAAACCGAGGAGGTCGAGCAGCCTATCGATCAACCTATCGACCAACAGGCTGCCCGACAAGGAGGACCCGAGCCAGCCGAGAAGCAGAAACTGTCAAAGCCCCCTATCGGTCAGCCTATCGACCGACAGGCGCCAAAATCGCCTGAAATAGGCACTGCACGAACCCCGATACCTGCAGCCCCGTTCCCACAGCGTCTTTCCAAGCCGAAGTATGACGAGAAGCTGCAGAAGTTCATCGATCTCTTTCAAAATGTGCACATCGGCATCCCTCAACTTGATGCACTAAGAGACATGCCGGGGTACGTCAAGTTCCTCAAGGATGCCGTGACAAGTAAGAGGAAGTTGAAGAGGTTCGAGACAATCAACATGACCGAGGAGTGCAGCGCCATTCTTCAAAACAAGCTCCCAACGAAGCAAAAGGATTCGGGAAGCTTCTCCTTGACGTACAAGGTTGGCGATCACATATTCTCCAAGGTGCTTTGTGATCTCGGTTCGAGTATCAATCCCATGCCACTCTCTATTGCCAAGAGGCTCAAGCTCGATGTGAAGCCAACCACCATCTCTCTTCTCATGGCGGATAGATCGGTGAAGTACCCTCAAGGGATTGTGGACAACGTTCTGGTCCGAGTTGATAAGTTCGTCTTCCCTGTGGACTTTTTCATCCTCGACATGCCCGAAGACCGTAATCAACCGCTCATATTGGGGAGACCTTTCCTCGCGATGGGGAGAGCGCTTATCAATGTCCAAGACGGGATGCTCACCTTCCGGGTGAATGGAGAAGAGCTCAAGATCTTCATCTATGAGGCAATGAAGAAGGCGGATGGGGAGGATGAAGAGTGCTACTCGATCCAAACCATGTCAAAAGCCGATGAGATGCTTGAGGAGTGCATTGAAGAGTACAAGCAACCATGGCCTCGCTTACGGCGGATTCCACGAGATCCACCACCTCACGAGGTGGATATGGGAGGAAGCTCGAGTTGGAGCATGGTGAGAGCTGAATCGATGGTGGGGGAGAGCCCACGGAGTGGTCGTCACTTCACTTTTCAACCTCCGTGACGACCCGAATCTAAGAGGTACCGTCTAGCTAAGGACGTTAAACATGGCACTTGTTGGGA
>JAYJMF010356220.1:0-10557 GCA_036873715.1 Salvia sclarea | reverse complement strand
AAACTGGTTGGAGAGGTTTCCTCAATACAAACATAGAGAATTCTACATTGCAGGAGAGAGCTATGCAGGTTTTTATATTTTGCTCATTTTGAAATTTATGATTCTGAAAAACTCAATGTGAGAAAAGAGTGGATGATCTAATCATACCCTTCATGCTCGTTGCTCATCCTTTCAGGGCATTACGTTCCTCAGCTCGCCCAGCTTGTATATGAAAGAAACAAGGGAGTTCAGAACCCGGTTCAGAATATATCTTCATTCTGCTACCTAATAAGTGTTCTATTTTCCTGATGTAGACCCTCTATAATTGGAATCTTTTTGTTTTCTCAATAAGTGAAATGAGAAACAAGTGGTATCTTTCAAGTTCACTTTTGTATATCCAACATCTAGTTTTGTATATTTAAGCTAATTGAAAGCTGCAAAATTAATGTGAGTAATAAAATTTAACATATTTGTTATAAATTCTCATATATGTTTCTCCTAAAGAAACTAAATACTCTTTATATACCAAATACGATGCAAAAAAAAAGGAACTATATAGTATTGAAATGTGTATGATGTATTAATGACTGTATAAATGTTTTAGTGACAGTAAATTTACTCACTAAATACTTGTTAGTGACGGTAAATGTACTCTCACTAAATACTTATTAGTGACGGGATGATAGCCTCTCCTTATTAACTTTTAACTAGAGAGGCAGTAACGAGAGGCCATGACGGACAAATTCTCCTCACTAAAAGTTATTAGTGATGGTATTTGCACTTTTAGCCACGGGCTTTACCGTCACTAAAAGTACCTTTTCTTGTAGTGAACGACTCGTACCCTACTATTTAAAAAATTTGTATTCATGTACCTGTATCCAATCACCCTGCACTCGCACCCCCATACCTATATACAATATAGCTTGAAGATCTATAAATTTCAAAAAATTGTATAGTTTGTGAATTTTTTTATCAATATTTTAAAAAATTGAACATAGTTTGTGTACTGATAGGAAATTAAATTTTATAGATCTTCATAGAAATGAATATCTTTTTGTCTTTTACAAATTGAAATGGGGCGAGATTTTTTTAATTTTGCTCTTAAAACTTTTGTAAACTTCAAGGGGGCCGGGGCCCACAGCCACTCTCCTTCCCAACTAGGTCCGGGATGTTGACCGGCGTTTCATAAGTCATAACTAAAGGTTCCTCGGTTCTTCAAATAATATGCCAAGCATGCGACCTTTCAGCAACTCCAATATTTCAAGGAGTAGCTTTTTATTTCATTTCGTAGTCTCAAAAAGCTTAACATAAAATAAAGAACCTCTAATTTGAAGAAATGGTATTTAACTTTTGCTCATCTAAAAAAGTCAAGGTCTCTAACCCTCCTCAATTACTCGACCAATTATGTTTAACAAGTTGAACGCATCCTATTATGTTATGGAGTACCATATAATACTGATACGACGTTATTGATGTAAATCCTTTTATGCCCAAATTTATTTGGAAATTGAAATTTAATCTCATCTAACAAAGTCAAGATTTGAAACGACCCTCCCTTGTGACTCTTCTAACAACTCAACAATTAATTGCTTAATTTAACAAGTTTAGCTGATCATATAGATTAATGGCATGGTTGATGTAAACCCCATGTGCAATTTTAGTTTTAAAAGCAAATCGTCTCATCTGATAAAAGTCAAAATCTCGAACCCTCTTAATATCAGTATAATCTTTCTAACAAGGTGAATATTATTATATGTGTATATATTATTATACATGTTGACACGACGTGAATATTTGATGTAAACTTTAAGTATAATTATTTTATTTCATAACAAATTAATGTTCTTAATCAAATGAAACCCGGCCGTCGATCTAATCTTAAAACCCAATGATTTATATTAAATTTGTAGTTAAAACTCATGAATTGTTTTTTGTTTATTTATATTTATTTAATCTCTTACACATATATACTGTTCGAAAATAAAATAGGACAGTCGCAGGCGCAGTTGAGTTAATTAGTTGTGACAACATAACATATCACAACACAACAGAAGCCCAGAAGATCCAGAGGCGAAGTAATGAAGCGGCCGGAATTCCCAACAATTGTTTTGTTTGTGATGTTGATCGCCATCTTCGATATTTGTAATGCAAAGCCAAATCCTTCTCTCTCCATCCATGAAACCCTCAACCTCAATTCAACAACTCATCCATGGCCCAACTTCCCCCAACTCCAATTCAACTTCAACCCATCCTTCCGATCCCTGCTCGCTGGATTCCTCTCCTTCCTCGCCGCCGCTATTTCTAGCGCCGGCGGAATCGGCGGCGGCGGGCTAATCATTCCCATTCTCATCCTAGCCGCCGGATTCGACCTCAACACGGCGTCGAGCTACTCGGCCTTCATGGTCACCGGAGTGTTGGT
The DNA here is from genome assembly GCA_036873715.1 of Salvia sclarea. Classification (NCBI taxonomy): domain Eukaryota; kingdom Viridiplantae; phylum Streptophyta; class Magnoliopsida; order Lamiales; family Lamiaceae; genus Salvia; species Salvia sclarea. The sequence goes on along the minus strand of JAYJMF010356220.1, from coordinate 8,159 downwards.
CGCCAACATAGCCTGCAGCATGCTGTCTGGGCGGCGTGTGGGCGGCAGCGGGGCGCTCATCGACTACGACATAGCGCTGCTGTCGGAGCCGTGCATGCTGCTTGGCGTGAGCTGCGGCGTGCTCTTGAATCTGGTGCTGCCGGAGTGGCTCATCACCGTCTTTTTCGCCATTTTTCTTGCTTTCTGCACCTTCAAAACCTGCAAATCGGGGATTTCATTCTGGAAGAAGGAGTCGGAGAATGAGGAGGCTAAGCTGCCATTGTTGAGAAATGAAGAAGAAAATGACAAGGGAGACTCCGAGATTCCATGGGTGAAGCTGGGGATGATGCTGCTCATCTGGTTTGCGTTTTTCGTCTTGTATCTCATTGGAGGAAACACCTTTGGACAAGTAAGCAAGCCTATTTAATTTTTAGCTTTCACATTAGTTTCATGAGTGTTATTGTATTTTATTATATGGAGTATCATTCATACATAGAGGTGTTCACAAATAACAATCACTCCGAGTTTGGATCTTCTGTTATATCACTCACGTTCATTGTTTTTACGCGCATTGGTAAATTCATGATCATATAGTCTACAATAGGAACACACACTCATTCGAATGTAAGACCACTTTTACCTCAAAAATACTCATTCCATTTCCACCACTAGATCATTTCTAACGAAACATGACACGCAATTTATACTACTATGGTCTCATTTAAAATTTGACTAATTAATACTTGTAGGGGATCATCAATATTGAGGCTTGTGGAACAGGATATTGGGTAATTACGTCACTTCAAATTCCTCTTGCGCTTATCTTCACCGCATGGATCCTGCATTTAAGAAAGACTTGGAAGAACAGTGAAGAGGTGCTGGTGCATAAAATTAATTGTATTAAAGAAATAAAATACATATTGAGCTAACATTTTAGTTGTAACATAAAGGTAAATGAAATTGAAACGAGGTCGACTGCATCATCGAGAAACTTCTTCTTCCCTTTGATGGCCCTGTTCGTGGGAGTTCTAGGAGGAGTGTTCGGCATTGGTGGTGGCATGTTTATTAGTCCACTTCTTCTCCAATTAGGGAAAGAACCTCAAGTAAGTGGTATTAATTAAGTTTGTATTACATGAAAATATATATGATTAATTGTTGGTGGTTTTAATCAGGTGGCAGCAGCAACATGTTCGTTTATGATATTCTTCTCGACGCTCATGTCGGCAATGCAGTACCTAATGTTGGGCATGGAGGACGTTTATGGCGCCTTGGGCTATGCTGTGATTTGTTTTGTTGCCTCCCTCATCGGAATGACCTTAGCCCGACAAGCAGTGATGAAGCTCGGGAGGGCGTCTCTCATAGTGTTCTCGGTAGCTGTGGTCATGGCCTTGAGCACTCTTCTCATCACCGGCTATGGAGCTGTTAATGCCTGGAATGATTACACAACTGGGAAGGCCATGGGCTTTAACAACCCTTGCTAACATTATATTTCTGCCTTCAAAACATGTAATCTATTCATGCATATTTCCATTTCGAAATTACTTCTCCAATATAAAATTATAAGTGGACACAGAATCTCAAGTTAGTCAATTTGACATAAGATCATGAATAGTGTAGTGATTCTTATAATTTGCATAATTAGGGCCCATTTGGTAGGGATTACGATGAAGGATAGGACATTTTAATCCACTTTCATCCTCCATTTGGCTCACCATTTCTTCATCCCGTCACCATTTGGGCTGATATTATTATCCGTCAAAAGCCAAGGTATTATTTCCATCTTCTTTAAACAGTTGCAAAAGCGAAGGAGAGTCTCTACCCTCCTCACCTCCCTGTTCGCCCCCACCGCCTCTCCCCCTCGGCCTCAGCCCCAATTCCACCACCACCTCCCCCACCCTCCTCGCCTCGCTCAACTCCCCAATTAGGGCTCCGTAGCTGTCCAAATCGAGAATGCAACCTCCTCTCTTCATCCCTCTCACAACTACGATTGCTTCCCCAAATGCAGCGGCGGGAGGCAGTCGGAGCGCAGCGAACCGTGCGCTGCACCACCGCGAGGGCGAGAGGAAGGTAGGAGCCCTCCCCTCGCCAGTGGCGGAAGAGAAGCCAGGAGTAGGCCTTGCGCGGTGGGATTGGGATGAAGGATTGCAGCATCGAGCTGTCGTCACTCACTGAGCCTTCAGGGACGTCGAGCGGCTCGATGGAGCAGTTGGGTTTGGAGGTGCGGAAGCTCAGCCACGTGAAGAGGGCGGTGAGGCCCGAGGTGATTAGGAACCGCCGCTGATGCCGCCTCCGCCGCATCCGCCTATGTCGGAATCCGCCGGCGACGCGAACGATGGTGGTAGTGCATCAGAGCCGCCAAGGATGGTGCTGGTTCGCCTCTGAAGGAGACGAGAGAAAGAGAGAGAGAGTGTGTGTGTGGGAGAAGGGAAGGGGAAAGTGACGAAGAGAGAGGGAGGGGATGATTTATTTAAAACAAAATTATTTATCTTTAGCATTAATTATTTCTACCAAACTAACAAATAAAATTTATCAATGATATCATCATCTCCCTACATCCCATGTGCTCTGTTGGGAAATCAATTCCCCATTCAAACCCGGGAGAAACAAAAATAACAAGAAATAAGATGAAGAAAACAGACACAATCACCAACACAAGAATTTAACGTGGAAAACTCCAAATCCGGAGAAAAACCACGGTCAACGGGGAAAAAATTCACTATATGATAAATTTCCACAATCATACAGTATTTCTCTCCCTCTCGATCCCCAACCCCTACACTATTACAAGCCTTGAAAAACTCTCACCTCTCTAAGCTAAGAGTAAGGAATTTCTATTTAGAGTTGTATCAAAGACCCCAGAGCTTCTTATATAGCCCAAGGAACTCCTCCTACTTTGATACAATTTCGATGTAGGATGATACTCCAACAATCTCCACCTTATTAAAATAAAATAAAACACCATTGGCTTCACCGAAAATCATGATTCTTAACCCAAAGAACCATAAACACCAGTATCTTAGCCGACAATCATGATTCTTAACCTAAAGAACCATCATCTTCAAAAGAGAATAAACCTACTCCACCATACAAGTAGAACACTTAGAACCAACCATTCTAAGAATTTCCTTCGGCACAAGTCGAAAACCCTGCTGAAATTTATGGTGCAACCTTCTAACTTTTAGCCCACTAGAAGTCCTTCAACCATCGACATACTTTCACCACACACCCGCATCAATGTCAAACCAATGCACATGTGGTCCAACTAACATTATCACATCCTCTTCCATGGCAATTAGACATGCCAAAAGGATATACATGCCCTCTTAGGTCACATGTATCACGATGTTAGCTGCTTATTTGGAGCAATTTGTTGTAACCGCTCTACCTTGGTAAGCTCCACCTGGACTGCTTTCCTTATCTCCCTTGTGTACACCAGATTGTATCAACACATCATTGACTTGCACTTGCCACAAATCAAAGTTGATTCTTCCATCAAATTTCATCACGTCAACCTTCATCGCACTTGAAGTAGCCTTGATGTACCGTTTCTCCACTTCAATGAATAGTTGCCACGGATCTTTCTCAAAAAATCCTTTTTTGATGTGAAAGATCAGACAACGTTGCAACCACATAGCATACTTGGAATACCAAGAGACCTGAACTGGGCTCCGATACCAGTTGTTGGGAAATCAATTCCCCATTCAATCCCGGGAGAAACAAAAAAGAACAAGAAATAAGATGAAGAAAACAAACACAATCACCAACACAAGAATGTAATATGGAAAACTCCAAATCCGGAGAAAAACCATGGTCCACAAGGAAAAATTAACTATATGATAAATTTATAGAATCATACAATATTCCTCTCCCTCTTGGCTTGCGACCCCTACACTATTACAAACCTTGAAAAACTCTCATCCCTCTAAACCAAGTGTATTGAATTTCTATTTAGAGTTAATCACAAGACTATAGGGTAGTGATTGGTGCAATTGTATTAAAGACCTCAGAGCTTCTTATATATCCTAAGGAGTGTCAATCCACAATCTCCGAGTTTGAATTACAATCCAACGATAATCAACAAGTTTCTCTCCAAAAGTGAGAACCAAAAAGTCCCAAAAACTAGGTAAAAGTCGTGTGTGATGAAGAGTGTCTTGAAAACCTAAGAAAAATAGGTTTTAAAATCGAGCAGAATCGCGCGCCCCACTCCAGCGGGACTCCCACGCCGGTGGGGCGCGCTCTCGGTCCACGCCGGCAGCGGCGCTGTGTGAGCGCCTTACTTGTTTCGCTCGTATCTCACTCGTTTGAACTCCGATTCTCGATCCGTTTTCACCTACGAACTCGTATCGAGACGTACTTAAATCCTATCAAGTTTACAAACATCAAGTCTTTATTCATCTTTTTCCAAAGTTTGTCGTCTTTCCTGTCAAAATACGAGGAGCACGAGATTAGCACGAATCTACAAATATGGCAATCAAAAGGCACAAAACGAGCAACACACACCAACACATGATATCAACAAACATATCAAATACTCTCACAAAATGAGACCAAACAAGTCCTCTTTGCTAGTCACTATAAATATGGAGGTGCATTTTTGCACTAATTAAGGTTTGTTTAGATTTAAATTGTGTGGGATCCTACATTCCAAATCTATTACGGTCAAGGAATCAATAGTCCACCTAAGAATCCGACAAACTGACTCATCATCTCTTCAGATTTTGAGATGTGGGATATTTTGTGGGAAAACGCTGAAAATTGATGTTTTTTTTAAGAAAACGTAATTTAAAACATTTTTTGGATTCCGGATGTTTTATAGAAAATATGATTTCCCATTTAGTTATATATATGGTGATGGTGTCTATTTGGACCTGGTAACTCTTGTCTACATGACTTGTTATTGTTGTCTTAATTATTATGAAAAAAGACATACTAGGTTTTCACTGTACAGTTAATCTTATTAAGATATATCATGATATCTTCCAATGTGAAGAAAGAAAATTATACTTTGGTTATTGTCATTTTCCATCATTGTAAAATATTCTTATGATCAATCCGATGTACGCGTTTTACCGAATACTATAATATATAGTCCACTTCATAACTCAAAGGAGAAGGTGTCATCATATTTTAGCTTAAGGTCATTTTCTGAAACACTTCTCTTTTTTTCCACTTTTAGAGGGATACAGTTCACATTTCACTAGCAGAAAGGTAGATAAATAAATAAAAATATAGTCCGAGGTTATAATAACCGGCCTTGCTTTCTTTCATGCAGAAACTGGAAACTCGCCCTATAATAAATAGGTATATAGGTAGATATGATCAATCAAAAGCAAAATGCTTTCATTCCGTTGAGGAGATATATGTATGGAAATGAATAAATAGAAAGGAAAAAAAAGAGAGAACACGAGGTTAAAAGGCCTAATTCTTGGGTATATTTAATTATTTATATATATAGGGCGACGTTTCCATTTCTTGCATGAGGAAATATGAGAATTTGTAGTGGACAAAATTTTCGTGGAGCCAGAAATGCAACTAATTAAGAGAGAGCTCATACCTTACTTAATTTTTATAAATTTTAGGGAACTATTACGTACAAAAATTTTCTAAAATACTAAAATTTAATGGAAACATGATATACTATATAGTAGTATTTTTCCTCATATATAATAATGCAACTAAGAAAAGAGCTCATATAATAATGTTTAAAATTACAGAATCTCATCTGCATCTTTACGAACAAGATGACGACTATTTTGATTTATAGTAATACATAATTGAGAATCTTCAAGGGTGCACAACTTTTGCACTAAGCACGTACAATTGTTCACCAACACAGATAAACGGTTTGTTGAAGAATACTTTCAGCCATTAATAATTAATAGTATATCACAATATTAGGAGTCGATCTCTTCATAAACCAAAATAGTTTATCAACAATTCTATATCCGAATCCCTCAAGGGTTGAGTATGAGTCTCCACATTCCAATCAAATTCATCAATATTTTCCACATGAGCTTGAATCATAGCTTCATCACTACTTTGATGCAGGTGGTGGTGTTGCACCGCCGCCTCCTGTGCCGGCGGCCGCCTATCGAACGCCCTCGGAAACTTGGATCTCTTGTAGATTCGGCACAAGCTCATGACTTTTTCCTTCAGCTGCACCAATTAAATTAATGTTGCAGAAATAGTAAACAAATTAATCCCAAAACAAGTAATAACGTTGGAGTACCTAATTAATTAACTAATTGTATGTACTAGCAGCCTAAGAGTTTTATGCCACTAGCTAGATCCATATATATAGTACATACATGTAATTAATCATGTTCCTTATATACTTACTACAACAATATTCAAACACATTGTAAACCCTAGTATCTTCAACTGTGAGCCTAAATTTTGTTACATATAAGTGAACTTTAATTACTTCCGTAAAATTTAAATACTCCCTCCATCCCACGAGAGTTGAGTCATTTCTTTTGGGCACGTGAAGAGTTAAAAAAAGTAATACAAAGTGATGATAGAAATATATATATTATTTACAGTTGTATGAGTAATAAAGGTTTGCTAAAAAGGAAACGATTCAAGTTTCGTGGGACGACCTAAAAGGGAATACGACTCAACTTATTTATATAGCGAACCTAAAAGCCCTAGAAACAAACCTGAGGAATAGCAGCAGATTGAGATTGATGGTAGAGTTTATACTCGTTCATTTTCCACGTAGTTTTCGAACCATTGGGAGCTCGTCCCTCGTAGAAAACCATGGTTTTTTTCCTTCCGATTCGGATATTTTGAGCATTAAAAACATCAGATGGAGAGCCGGTAGCTTTCCAGTATCCATTCTCGGTGAGGCGATTAGGTCTTCCGCCGCGGGCTTCTCTTTCTTGCATTGCCGTGAAGAAGAACCATTGCTCTCTATCTCCAAGGCAAACTTCTCCAGCAAATTCTGCTTAATTAATATAAAAAACACACAATAAATAAGTTCATGCCCTTAAATTATGTTGTTGGTTTATATGATTAACTTGATTTACAGTAGTTAGATTGTAAATCAAAACAAAATCAAGTTTGAAGAAAGCATGATATTACTAATTAATATATATTATTGTACTCATGATATGACATATATATATGCTAAAACCCAAAAACTTAATTATATATCCATGGAAAATTAAAGGTTGGATACAAAAAAAAAATGATGTGAATTAAATTTACTTGGTAACTCCCAAGGGCTATAGTCATAGATGGGGAGGAGTGGTATAACCCTATCGATCTCCGGTGTGAGCCCTTTTAGCTTCTTAGAGAGATAGAAACACAACAGTTCTTCCTCTGTTGGGTAGAATCTAAAACCTACCATCTTACTATCATCATCTTCCATATTGTTTCTCTCTATAATCAATCAAAAGCATATGACACATTCATTCAGTTAAATGAGATATATATATATATATATGGAAATGATGAAAAAGATAAAGTGAATACCAAGTTAAAACTTAAAAAGGCTCATTCTTGGAAAGAAATGGTGAGGTGACCTGAGAGACTGAGATTTAAAGTGGAAAAGTTTTCAAAGTTGCAAGCTAACTACCATCCCATTTTTGTTTTGTACATGTTTCCTCAATTCTTAGAGCAATTGTAGCGTCAAGGTCCACAATTTATTATTTACCTATCGCTAGTGCAAATTACTGTGTAACCTTTTTCAGCCTGATAAAAATGACCTTAATTAATCTAAGATATGATGATACCTTCTCCTTACAGCTAGTTTTAGTGGTAAATGAATCTGTGGGTTCAATATTTTAGCCGTGTCAACTTTAATTAATCAGTCATTTAGTTTTGTTTTCTAAGTATTTAATTTATTTTTATCGCTAACACAAAATCAGTACCTTGCTAGCAAAAATTAAAATTGCTCTTTATACATGCACTACAAGAAAATACACACACACACACACATATATATATAGGGTGGGTTATGGTGAGAAATCCCATATGGTAGGAATATAGAAAAAAAATATTTCCGTTTAGCACACATTTTATATGTGTGTAGCACCATCAGTATTACTAATTAGCACGGATTTTAAATATGTGAGTTTAGCACATATTTTATTATTTCGCAGCACGAATTCTCTAGCACAAACAACACAAACACTTAGCACAAACATCACAAACATCTAGCACAACCTTTGCATAGC
>JAYJMF010356209.1:0-10557 GCA_036873715.1 Salvia sclarea | reverse complement strand
TGTATGTTTTATGCTAGGGTAGTGGTGTACCAACCTCGAAAGTGAAATGAAATGAGAAAAATGGAGGTGATGGAGGAAATGATCGGTGGCGATGATGATGGTGGCGATGGCGACGGCGATGGCTATTGGAGGCGATGGTCGACTGCAAGGAGGGTGGTTCCTTCAACTCGATGCTCTCATTTTCAAACAAGAGTGGTAGAAATGAGTGTAGGTCCTAGATTTTTAAATAAAAAGTGGAGAAGATGATGAGATTACCCTTTACTCAAAACAAGAAGAAAAATAGGAGCAAGGCTTCGGTTCTTCTTCCTACTCCGGGGGAATGGCTCGGCCGTGAGTGAGGAGAGGTGTGGGGGCGGCCTTTCTTGTAAAAATAGAAGAAGGGAGTGGTGTTTAGAGGAGTGGAAGCTGACGGCTTCTTGGAGTAGAGAGAGAGCCGAGAGTTTTGGCTAGAGAGAGAGAGTTGAGAGTGTTTGAATGTTGAGAGCAATTGTTAGAGTGAAAATGAGTAAGTGTGGGCTGTATTGGTGTGTGATGGGAGTGTATATCTTGCTAGCTAGGGTGACTCATCATCCATGTGTCAAGTTAGGGAGGTTAACGTTAGCTTGCATTGCCAACACTTAGTGATATGACAAGGGTTATGGTTATAGTGTAGAAATGTTTAGGTTAATATGTTGATGTGTGACGGGTCCTTTTTGTCGCGCTCTTTGAGCTTTGTCTTGGTCTTGTTCTTGTCGTTTTCCTTTTGTTTTGGTGTTTTTCGTGTCTGAGAGGACACACTTTGAGGATGCAGGTTGTTGGGACTGATCTTGGAAGAGGCAAATTCTCGAAAGTCAAGACCTTAGGCAAGGAGTTGCTCAAGATAGTGTACCATACGGAAGGTGGACTTGACGTCTCGAGCTGGGTACAGATGAATAACATGGCCAAGTTGAAGGAAAATGCAGCTGAAGAATAGGAGTGAAGCTGCCTAAGATGCAGGGTAAGGTGGTGATGACTTGGTGGCAAGAATCTGTCCTTATCGACAAGTAACGAATAAGGAAAGGATTTTATCCTTTCTTATTCCAATGATGCTGAAGATTTGAGGATCAAAAGTGAGAAAGCGGATCCCAATCAAAGAAGGAAAGTTCTATGTAAACCCTAGCTGCGCCAAAGACTGAAGCCAATGTGCGGAAGGAAAAAGTGATCAAGTGGGGAGCAGATCTAGCAGCAGCGAGAAAATAAGGAAAGAAATCTCTTCTTCCTTATCCGATGGATATGCACGACTATGCCTTATTGAAAAAAGAAATGGAGATATTATGAGATCTACAATGATGGAAATAATCCCTTGGAACCCTAGCAGCCACCCAAGATGCGTTGGCCAAGCCCAAGGCCCACTCAGCTCTATAAAAGGTGCTTGCCCGCAGTAGCAGTCAGTGTGTGCGTCAGGGAGTGCAACAGGAGGTGTAGAGCGAGAGCCCTTATGCATGATTTACCACACCACTCTTCTTCACATTTCTTAGTATAGTTCATGTATATCTTATGAGAGTCTAATAAGGAAGAAACGAGCCTTCAGACAACCTTGTAGTTTAGGATGTATTTATTTGCTATGGTGGAAGTTGGTGTCCACCATGGATAGTTTTAGGATTCTTGTTTTAATCTAGTATGCTTTTCTTTTATCTTTGTTATTTCGTTCATTTTATTTATGCTTAGGTAATTTTATATATTTGGCTTCATGAATTGATTTAAGTTGAGATCTATATTCCTTGAGAGATCTAAATCAACTTATAGTTATATATTTATGTTCCCGAATCTCTAGGTCAAGGAATCTATACAACTTAATCGGACTCTTTGTGTTAGTGGCCAATAACATTAAAGGGCAAGATGGGTTACAAGTAATAATCGGAATAAGGTAGGAGATCTTCTATCCCGAATAGTACGACTTGAGCGGGTGATTGTGGTCGTATGCCTTGAGCATGCTATTGGCCAGTTGGGCTGTCTAGATCTAATCTGTCAAGGTTGGAATCCCTTTGCGAGGTTTCCTTAGGGTGAACAACTTGGGCAAGGGAGTGCGGTAGGGAGACTCTATTTAACATTCTATAATTCAGGGCAAGCTGGGCGAGTCTGGGGTGTGTGCGTGACAATTGGGGCATACCTTGTCTTGACCTATAACCAACGACATAATCATGTAATGAAAACATCTGAATCGATGACCAAGACGTAGATCATAACCTAAGTCAAGTCCCAAGTCAAGTCACTTTTATTTAATCTTTTTGTTTTTTAGTTTCAGTTCAGGTGACAACTGTTGTGCTCAAGGCGCAACCCCTCTGCTCAAGGCAGATCTCAAGTTATTCGTGACAGAGAGAAGAAAGACTCCAACTCCCTGTGGGATCGACCCTGTAGTTGCCACTATCTAATCCTAGTAGTAAGGATAGGAAAATATAAATTTATCTTGACCGAGAACTGTAACGACTAAGACTCGTCAGATTGGCGTCGTTGCCGGGGAGTTGAGATTCCAATTTTTTTCCTCTCATTTTTTTAGTCTTTTCTTTTCTTTTGTTTGCTCAAAACTAACCTTATAGGTGAAATAGAGAGCAGCATAAAGGAAGGATGAGGCAGGCCGCTTAGGCAAGTTCATGGCCCAACCTGGCGGCGGAAGAGACAGAAGATGGGGAAACACCCCATGAGCTTATTGATACTATGAAGAAGATGATTGACCTGATGAGGCTGACTATTGTCAAGAGAGCAGCAAAGGCACGTAGATTGCGTGCAACCAATACCTACTTGACTAACCGACGCCCATCCTGCCCCGTGAAGAAGAAGTGCATGGTTACAACAGTTATGGTGGGTACTTTGGGCAAAACTCTCACTTTGGCCCAACTTACCCGACATACAATACAAGATGGATGCACTATGAGGATCAGACATATGGAGGATATCACTATCAAGCACATCATCACCAGCAACTTGGTCAAGGCAGAGAGCAAGATCACAAAAAAGCCTGGATGAAAACTACAAAGCTTCATCTAGAGAACGAGGTTGGAATTCAAAAGCTCATTGCCAAATATCAGCTTGATCAAGACAGAGAGCCATCATTGTCCGAAATGGCCGACTCGATCAGCACCTTGGCCAAGGCCAGAGACAAGGCACGACAATAGGATAACAAGTTCAAGTTGGAGATTAAAAAGATCAACATGGAGAATTTGGATGTAATCCATAAACTCAATGCACCTGATCACATTGACCAAACTTGGGGATGTTCAGAGAAGGAGCATGACGAGTTTCTTACCCAAATCTATGAGCAAGCACTTGCCCAAGACGTTGTTGTGTCCTCGAGGAGTGAAGAGTTGCTGACCAAGGAAGTCAATATGTGGGATGCAGATGAGTCTTTGCCTAAAGACACTGAAGAAGCTGAGGAGATTGCTGGAGAGAGCCATGAAGACAATCCCCAAGTCGAGATCCAGAATGAGTGTGATCAAGTCGCACAAGGAAGTTGGGTAGTCTGCACGCCCATAAGCAAGGCAGTGCTCGAGATAGGGGTCAAGAACGTGCTCAAGACACCCGGGGCTGAAGAAGAGATACCACTAAGCACTTTGCCCTTGCAAACTACCACTATGAGCATGAAAGATGGTAATTTGTTAGTGATCGTTAGTTTAAAGTATTTTTTTGAAGAAGAAGGCAAGACCCATGTTCATCTTGGGCAAGATATGGAGGATAATTGGTATTATGCCCATGATAATGATGTGAATGTCAAGAAGGTGAGGAAGAGAGTACACGAGCAGTTGATCTAGGTCAATATACTCAGATTAAAGAAAGCTCATGACCATGCAATGGGGCTGAAGAAGTTTGAGCATGGTCGAAAGATGTTTTTTATGATTCAGATGATCAAGACTAATGATGCAATGTCGAGTCCACGACGTTAACCAAAGCACTGGCCAGGAGGCAACCTGGTATGTTTTTGTTTTATTTTTTTCTTGTTTTCTTTCCGTTTTGCTTTGTGGCGACCTTGACCAGCCTATCACTTTGCCTCAAGCAAAGTGTGTGAGTGGGAGAGGCCGCCCTTGTTTGGTTTGTTTCGAGGTACCCTTTGGGGGCTTGTTCTTCCTCGACTGTTTGGTGTATATATGCAGGTTAGCTCACATTGAAGCAAGGGAATCAGCATGGTCAAGATAGTGGGCAAGGCGACCCAAAAGTTGGGCTGAGCGAGACTATCATCAATCAATTTCATGCCTAGGTCGGACCAGCGCGCTCTATGGCTGAAGCACACTTGTCCAGAGCGATGACTTCCTAGAACACTTGAATGATGACTTGGCGGCCTCCTTGGCCAAGATATGGAAGACTCTACTAGAAACCCAAGCTATCCAACTCGCTTACTTCATCCACGTTAGATCTTGGTACCCTCTTGTGTCTTCCTAGTTTGTCCTCCCTTGTCGGTCTTTGTTTATTTTTCGTTTCTATGTTTGTTTGTGTCTTGGTGACCTTAACTAGTTTAACATTTTGCCTCGAGCAAAGTGTGTGAGTAGGGAAGGCCACCCTTATTTCTTTTGTTGGTCGGGAACCTTAACCAGTCTAACACCTTGACTCGAGCAAAGTGTGTGAGTGGGGAAGGCCCCCTCTTTGTGTCTTTTCGTTTTTATCTTGACCAGTATCTTGAGATGATAGTGATAGGGCATGCATTTGCCATAGATGGTTGATTATGAGTCTTGAGCTTGCTTAATGATAGTTGAAGTATGATGGAATTGAATCTTGTGAGCATACCCTGTGAGATTTGAGCTTCATTCGCTATATATTCCTTGAATAACATGATTCGTTCCTTGTGCGTTATTGGATGATCTTGACTTGGTTTGCACTAGAACTTGTTTGTTGTCTTGTTGAGACCCAGTAGATCATGGTCAAGGTGTTTAGATTATTTAGGCGTTTCTTTTACTTAGCTCAGAGCCAAAAATATCCAACCCTATGATTTATCCCTTGCTAGTACCTTTGTGTTGTTCGTTTTCTTTGAATCACTTAAAAATTCGCGTGTGAATATTACCTACCCGGTCATATGAACTTAGGGCAGAATGAAGAAAAAAGTGGGAGTTAATTGAAATAGGGAACTATCTTGAGCAAGCCGCATACACAGTTAGACAGCATCTTGTTAGACAGCTTGAGCGCGATAGAAAATGAAGAAAGTGGGAAATTAGTTGCCCAAAATAAAGTGTATGAAAAAAGGGGAGGGACGAGTATAAAAAAAATGGGAAAAATGAAAAAAAAAAATAGAGTCCCAAGAAGTTTGGGGGATAGACGTATTGCCCAGAGTCTAAGTTCATTATGACCTTGCCCAGAATTCAAATACTTCCGACCTTATGCCTTAAGCCATGTCATAACCCTAATAAGACCTAAAGATGAACACTAAGATTAATCTAACAGGGTTGAGACTTCAGAAGGCAGGCAAGCCTATGGTGCAACCTTGATCAAGACATCATGAGCGTAAACACGAAAACTAAACACTAAGTGATGAGTGCTAGTGAGGAACAACTACAATGCTCACTTGATTCAGATCTTGAGGAACTTAAAGGTATATGCTCATTCTTATATTTTGACTATTTACATGCATACTTTTGCCCAGGTTGCTTGACTCTTAGCTTTGCTGGTTTGTTGTGTTTTTTTTGTTTATCTTTTTGGGCAAATTATGTTTGCACGCTTGAGGACAATGCGTGATTCAACTCTATGAGTATGACGGGTCCATTTTGTCGTGCTCTTTTGAGCTTTTTCTTGGCCTTGTTCTTGTCGTTTTCCATTTATTTTGGTGTCTTTCGTGTTTGGGAGGACACACTTTGAGGATGCAGATTGTTCGGACGGATCTTGGGCAAGTTTGGTGAAATTGCGCGAAAGAGGATAATTCCCGAAAGTCAAGACCTTGGGCAAGGAGTTGCTCAAGACAGTGTACCATGCGGAAGGCGGACTTGACGTCTCGAGCTGGGGGCAGATGAATAGCATGGCCAAGTTGAAGGAAAAGGCAGCTGAAGAATAGAAGGAGCGAAGCTGCCCAAGTTGCAGGGCCAGGCGGTGATGACTTGGCGCGCAAGGATCTATCCTTATCGACAAGGAACGAATAAGGAAAGGATTTTATCCTTTCTTATTCCAATGCTGCTGAAGATTTGAAGATCAAAAACGATAAAGCGGATCCCAATCAAAGAAAGAAAGTTCTATGTAAACCCTAGCTGCGCCCAAGACTGAAGCCAATGTGCAGAATGAATAAGTCGGCAGTCAAGTCAGGAGCAGATCTAGCAGCAGCGAGAAAATAAGGAAAGAAATCTCTTCTTCCTTATCCGATGGATATGCACGACTATGACTTTATTGAAGGAAGGGATGGAGATATTCTGAGATCTACAATGATGAAAATAATCCCTTGGAACCCTAGCAGCCATCCAAGATACATGGGCCAAGCCCAAGGCCCACTCAGCTCTATATAAGGTGCTTGCCTGCAGTAGCAGTCAGTGTGTGCGTCAGGGAGTGCAACAGAAAGTGTAGAGAGAGAGCCCTTGTGCACGATTTACCACACAACTCTTCTTCATATTTCTTAGTGTAGTTCATGTATATATTATGAGAGTATAAGAAGGAAGAAACGAGCCTTCGAGCAACCTTGTACTTTAGGATATATTTATTTGCTATGGTGGAAGTTGGTGTCCACCATGGATAGCTTTTGGATTCTCGTTTTAATCTAGTATGCTTTTTTTTATCTTTGTTATTTCGTTCCTTTTATTTATACCTAGGTAATTTTATATACTTGGCTTGGTGAATTGATTTAAGTTGAGATCGATATTCCTTGATAGGTCTAAATGAACTTATAGTTATATGTTTATGCTCCCGAAGCTCTAGGTCAAGGAATCCAATCAACTTAATTGAACTCTTTGTGTTAGTGGCGAATTACATTAAAGAGCAAGATGGGTTACAAGTAATAATCGGAATAAGGTAGGAGATCTTCTATCCGGAATAGTACGACTTGAGCGGGTGATTGTGGCCGTCTGCCTTGAACATGCTATTGGCCAGTTAGGCTGTCTAGATCTAATCTGTAAAGGTTGGAATCCCTTTGCGAGGTTTCCTTAGGGTGAACAACTTGTGGTGATGGTTCGATTTTTCTAGCTTATATTTCATGGTTTTGAATAATGGAAATTAAACATGATATTTGAGGTTCAAATGGGAAGTTATTCAAAATGCTAAGTTTGAACACAACTCATGATATTTTTGAAAATTAGGGCTAAATGAACAATTGGAAATGAAGTGGCAATATTTCATGCAAAGGTGGTAAGATGAAATATTTCTTGAAAATGGTTCCATGATGATGATGGAGTAGTAGATTGATAAAGTTGATGGAAATAATTCTTGTGATAATTAATTTATCACATAGTGAAGAAATAGAATTTTAGGGAATGAAAATGGTGATGTAAAATTGTGATATTAAATATCACTTATGGGAAGAAATAGGATTTAGGAATTGAAAGTGGTAATGGAGTGAATGGTATATTGATAAAGTGATGATGTGAAATATTTCTAGCGATGTTAAACATCACTTAGTGGGAAATGGAATATTAATTCAAATAGGGAAATTGGGACATGGTTTCAATAAAAGTTAGATCAAGAAATCCATAATAAATGAGAATTGGTATTGGTGGAAAAATATATCATAAGTCAAATAATGGAGTTTATGATATGGAATGGCTAAATTTGGAAGTGGAAATAATATGGAATTTGCCATAATAGGTTCATAATATGGGGATCAACGTTTTCCTTATCATGGGGGGTGAAATGATGGTGACTATGCTAAGTAAAACTATTATGAGTTATGTAAATGCCCAAATTTCATACTAAATTCACTATATCTAATTATCTCCACATAGTGCATACCTAACATATTCAAATATTCGAAATTATAATGATATCATGACATATTCATATATAGGTCATCTTGGTAAATAAGAAGAATCAAATATGCAATAGGCAATTTTGTAAGACCTAATCATCCAATTATCCCATAATTGAATAATTAAGCTAGCATAAGGCACTGAAAAGCATTTACGCATATTTTAGCAATTAAAAATATATTTTAAAATTTTAAAATCCACAAGAAAGTGAGCAGCCTGCTTCTTGCAGGCTGTCACAAAAAGAATAAGAAATCGAAGATAAACCAATAATAAAGCAATAAATAATTCCAATCAAAGAAATAATAAGATGAAAGAAAGTATAGAAACTAATATTACAACTAACTCAAAAGAAAGAGATCATTTAGGAGTGTCAATCCTCAATATCCGAGTTATAATTACAATCCAACGATAATTATCGAGTTTCTCTCCAAAAGTGAGAGCCAAATATCCAAAAAAAACTAGGTAAAAGTGTTGTGTAGTGAAAAATAGGCTCGAAAACGTAAGAAAATTAGTTTTTAAGTCGAGCAGGAACGCGCCGCCCCGCGCCGGTGGAGCGCGATCTTACAAAAGCTCCCGAAATTCATCTTTTCAACCCCAATCAGAGTTCTAATGTACTCCACCTATAAAAACACGAGACGATGGAATTTTTAGACAATTTTTAACAAAAATCTCGAATAAAGCAATCAAAGGAAACTACGAGCAACAAACAAGACTCCACAAACACTCACAACAACCCGACAAATAATGGACCATGGTGTTTCAGCCTCACGCTGCTCCCAATAGTCAAGGCAAGATGCAAGCATCAGCGAGTGAGCTGGGCGTTGTGTTCTCGGCAGCCTGGGCTGAGGTAACGCACAACAGGGTTGAGGGCTTGAAGCTTATTTCTGTGGAGACTGGTTCTTCCTCACTTCTATTCATAAAAGCTAGAACATTAAACTTAAAGTAGGAGTTTCAATTGCGGCACAATAACAAAGAAAAGTCGAACTCGCTTCAATACTCGTACGACAACAACATTGTGGGCTTTGGGCCGAGATGTTGCAGTCTCGAATAGTTTTGGTTCATTTCTACTGCCTTGTTCAGCGCTTTGTTTTTTTCGGCTATGCATCTCTGTATCTTCGGATAGCGTGACATGATTCTTTTCCATTTTTGTTCAACAACCTGATTATCTTATTCCTTGTCCTTTATGGTTCTTTGACTGAATCCAATACAATTTTTACTCACCATCTTCGTCTTCATGATGTTCTATATTCATGCTCCTGCCTAGTTGGTCAGGTCCAGATCCAAGGCGATATCATGTCTTCGTCAAACAAAGACTAATGAATACCTTGCCTAAGATCATGTCATTCTATTAGGATGTGGCTTGACTTGTCCATGATCCGGCCTTACACTTGCACTACCTCAAGGATATCCTCTCAGACACCAAGACAACATAAAACATAAGGAAAACGACTCTATCTAGACCTAAACACAACACAAAAAGAACACGAATAACAGGTCCGTCAACGTTAATAATTAAGTTTATGTTTTGTGTTCAATTATAATTTCTTAAATTTAAACTGTCTTTTTGTATTATACGATTTTTTTTTCAAAAGTATGTATATTATTTGTCAATTTTATCAGAACTATAATATATAAATAACTAATTTATTTCTATTAATTAAAAATAATTATCTAATCAATATTTAGTAAATTAAAAATAGTAAAAATGAAATTTAAACAAAATGTAAATAAATAATGAATGTGTTGAAAATGAATGGAAAAATCAAAATTTGGGGAGGTATTGTTGGGGTGAAAATAGGTGTGAGAAATACAGTGATATATTTGTGATTATGTCGGCAAATACCTAAAGATAAGGATATTGTTGAAGGTGATCTAAATAGTAAAGTAAAAGAGAGAAAAGTGAAAATGGTAAAATAGGAGAGAGAAAAAATATATTATCCCTTTTATAAAATGGGGATATTTATAATAAAACATCGAATATAAAATGAATGAACATTTGTAATAGAATAAAGAGACATTAATAATAGGGTTAATGGTGTTTTATGTCCCCATGTTTTAGGTTTTTCCAAAATATGCCCCCAACTTTCATTTATTCATAATGTCCCCATTTTTCAACTTTTTCCATAAGATGTTCCGCTTGACAAATTCCAGCAACGGAAAGATGACTCACCTCTCCGGATTCAAATAGGAATCATTTTTTTCCACATCAACGTCAAAACGACGTTTTATTACCTCCAAACAGAAATCCACATAGATTAAACACCACCTAAGCTAATATAGCAACATAAAAAAAGAGCTACAAAAATGAGATTTTATGTCGATTTTCTTTTATTGGAGGTAACAAAACGAACGTCGCTTTGACGTTGACGTGAAAAAAAAAACGATTCGCATTTGAATCCGGCGAGGTAAGTCATCATTTCGTTGCCGGAATTTGGCAAGCGGGACATATTGTGGAAATTTTTGAAAGACGAGGACATATTATGAATAAATGAAAGTTTTGGACATATTTTGGAAAGGGAAAATTGTTTATTTTGTTCCAATGTTTGAGCGAAACAATAAACATGTCCCGAACTAACGTTAATTATAAAATTGTCCCATCCTATACCATAATTAGTCATTTATGTCCCGAAAAAAATTTCCGGCGCCTGAAAAATGACTAGGCACGCCGGCGTGCAAACGT
>JAYJMF010356188.1:0-10559 GCA_036873715.1 Salvia sclarea | reverse complement strand
TATATAGCACTAGGCCCTGGCAGGGTCGAATCCGACATCTGGCTCAAAGGGGTACCCCTTGGAGAAAATCTCGTTTTTTAGGGGAGCTAATCAGGTCGAGTTTCAGGGCCCTTGGTGGGCCCATTTTGCAAAAGTCCATTCTGAAAAATCATAGCCCTCTGAACTGGCTTTCCAACGATATGCTAATCGCAGCAGGGCAACCTCGAACCATTGAGATATGGCCAAAACGCCGATGTCGCTCCGTTCGACCTCTACCGGAACACTATTTTGGCCATATCTCCTTCCCGTAGGTCGTCTCGGGGACCGTAACACGTCCATTTGATCCTTATGTATAGCACTAGGCCCTGGCCGGGTCGAATCCGACATTTGGTTCAAAGGGGTACCCCTTGGAGAAAATCTCGTTTTTGAGGAGAGCTAATTAGGTCGAGTTTCGGGGACCTTGAAGGCCCCATTTCGCAAAAGTCCATCCTAAAAAGTGGTAGCCCTCTGAACTGGCTTTCCAACGATGTGCTAATCCCTGCGGGGCAACACCTCGAACAATTGAGATATGTCCGAAACGCCGATGTCGCTCCGTTCGGCCACTACCGGAACACTGTTTTGGCCATATCTCCTTCCCCGTAGGTCGTCTCGGGGCACGTAATGCATCCATTCGATCCTTATGTATAGCACTAGGCCCTAGAAAGGTCGAATCCTACATATGGCGCAAAGGGGTACCCCTAGGAGAAAATCTCGTTTTCGATGAGAGCTAATTAGGTAAACTTTTGGGGCCTTTGCAGGCCCTATTTCGCAAAAGTCCGTCCAAAAAAGTCGTAACCCTCTGAACTGGCTTTCCAACGATGTGCTGACCGCTACAGGGTGACCTTGAACCAATGAGATATGGCCGAAACGCCGACGTCGCTCAGTTCGGCCTCTACAGGAACACAGTTTAGGCCATATCTCCTTCCCCGTAGGTCATCTCAGGGACCGTAACACGTCTATTAGATCCTTATATATAGCACTAGGCCTTGGCAGGGTCGAATCCGACATCTGGCTCAAAGGGGTACCCCATGGAGAAAATCTCATTTTCGAGGAGAGCTAATCAGGTTAAGTTCCGGGGCGCTTGGAGGCCCCATTTCACAAAAGTCCATCCTGAAAAATCATAGCCCTCTGAACTGGGTTTCCAACGATGTGCTAATCACTACGGTGTGACCTCGAACCTCTATCGGCAAAAACGCCAATGTCGCTCCATTCGGCCTCTATCGGAACACAATTTTGGCCATATCTCCTTCCCCGTATGTCGTCTCGGGGACTGTAACGCATCCATTTGATACTTATGTATAGCGCTAGGCCCTGGCTGGGTCGAATCTGACATCTGGCTCGGTCGAAATTTTTCGTATTTTCGGCCAAACCTCAAAGGGGTACCTCTTGGAGAAAATCTTGTTTTCGAGGAGAGCTAATCAGGTTGACTTTCGGGGCCCTTCGAGGCCCCATTCACAAAAGTTCGTCCTAAAAGTCGTAGCCCTCTGAACTGGCTTTCCAACAAATGTGCTAATCGCTTTGGGGCGACCTCGAACCATTGAGATATGGCCGAAACGCCGATGTCGCTCCGTTCGACCTCTATCGGAACACTGTTTTGGCCATATCTCCTTCCCCGTAGGCCATCTCGGGGACCGTAACATGTCCATTTGATCCTTATATATAGCACTAGGCGTTGGCAGGGTCGAATCCGACATCTGGCTCAATGGGGTACCCCTTGGAGAAAATATCGTTTTCGAGGAGAGCTAATCATGTTGAGTTTCGGGGCCCTTCGAGGGCCTATTTTGCAAAATGTTCGTTCTGAAAAGTCATAGCCCTCTGAACTGGCTTTCCAACGATATGCTAATCGCTACAGGGCGACCTCGAACCATTGAGATATGGCCGAAACGCCGATGTCGCTCCGTTCGGCCTCTACCAGAACACTGTTTTGGCCATATCTCCTTCCCCGTAGGTCGTCCTGGGGCCCCTAACGCGTCCTCTTAATCCTTATGTATAGCCCTAGGCCCAGCCAGGGTCGAACCCAACATCTTGCTAGGTGGAAATTTTCTGTATTTTCGGCCAAACCTCCAAGTGGTACCCCTTGCAGAAAATCTCATTTTCAAGGGGAGCTATTCAGGTCGACTTTTGGGGCCCGTACAAGGCCTGTTTCGCAAAACTGTGTCCAGAAAAGTCGTAGCCCTCTAAACTGGCCTTCTAACGATGTGCTGACCGCTATGGGGCGACCTCGAACCAATGAGATATGTCGAAACGCCGGCGTCACTTCATTCGGCCTCTACCGAAACACTGTTCTTGGCCATATCTCCTTCCCCGTAGATCATCTCGGGGTCCATAACACGTCATCTTGATCATTATGTATAGCCCTAGGCCCAGCCAGGGTCAAATCCAGCATCTGGATCAGTCGAAATTTTCCGTATTTTCGGCCAAACCTCCAAAGGTACCCCTTGCAGAAAATCTTGTTTTCAAGGATAGCTATTCAGGTCGACTTTCAGGGCCCGTGCAGGGCCTGTTTTGCAAAACTGCATCCAGAAAAGTCGTAGCTCTCTGAACTGGCTTTCCACCGATGTGCTGACCGCTACGGGGAGACTTTGAACCAATGAGATATGGCCGAAACGCCGGCGTCGCTCCGTTCGGCCTCTACCGGAACACTGTTTTGGCCATATCTCCTTCCCAGTAGGTCGTCTCGGGGCCCGTAATGCGTCTATTTGATCCTTATGTATAGCACTAGGCCATGGCAGGGTCCAATTTGACATTTGCCTCGGTCAAAATTTTCCGTATTTTCGGCCAAACCTCAAAGGGGTACCCCTAGGGGAAAATCTCATTTTAAAGGAGAGCTATTCAGGTCAAATTTCGGGGCCCTTCCAGGCCCCGTCTTGCAAAAGTCCACTTAAGAAAGTCGAAGCCCTCTGAACTGGCTTTCCAACGATGTATAGCACATTGCAACTACACCACCAGAGGATGAGATATGGCCAAAACACCGGCGTCGCTTCTGTTGGCCTTTACCGGAACACTGTTTTGGCCATATCTCCTCTATAGATCTTTTCGGAGCCCATGACGCATCCACAAGATCGTTATGCAGAACCTTAGGGCTAGGCAGGGTTGAATTCCCCATCTGTCTCAGTCAAATGTTTCGAATTTTTTGGCATCAATTATGGGGAGGTGGTCACATTTGACACTTTTTTTTTTCGGCAGACTCTGAATGGGGAAAGAACTGCGTCATTACTTCACCCTTGTATATGAACCCCTAAGGTCATTGGATCCACCGAATAATGCCCCAAACTAATGAGATAGGGCCAAGAAAAGGCAAGAAATGCATTCGGTCACGCGCCATTTACCAGAAAGTTCGATTTCGAGGCTCGTGAAGGCAAGACTTAGCAAAAAGCACCCACCAATGTCGTAGCCCTCTGAACTGGCTTTCCAACGATGTAAAGACGGCTGTGACGGGACCACGGGGCAATGAGATATGGCCAAAATACCGTCATGCCGCCCTTTTACCCTTTACCGGGGCCACTCTTTTGGATGGGATACCCGTTATGGTCGGAAAGGCCAAAGGTCGGATTTGACATTTGGCTCTGTCGGAATTTTTTTGAATTTTCGGCACTGATTACCACGGGGCGTGGTGTCCAGAATCCCGATTTTTCAACGAATTCAAAACGGGGCGAGAAATGATACATTATTTTCACCTAGTATATATACCCCTAAGGTTCATGGATCGACCGAAAAGTTCCACAAACTAATGACATATAGCCAAGAAACAGCAACAAAACACGTTCCACCGCGCTTTACAGTCTAAAAATTGACTTCTCGGCCTTTGAATGACCCGATTTGAATTTTTTTATCAAATAGAGTCGTACGCCTCTGAACTAGCTTTCCAAGGGTGTCAAGACCACTGTGAAAGGACCACAAACGGTTGAGATATGGCCAAAATGCTGGCGTCGCTCTGGTTGGCCTTTACGGTGACACTATTTTGTCTTTATCTCCTTCCTTATAGGTCGTCTTGGGGCCCTTAACGCATCATCATAATCCTTATGCATAGCCCTAAGGATTGGTAAGGTCAGATACGACATCTGGCTCTGTCGAAATTTTTCGAATTTTTGGGCACTGATTGCCACAGGGTGTGGCGTCCGAAATCCCGATTTTTCGACGGACTCGAAACAGAGCGTTAAACGTTACATTTCTCCCCCCTAGTATATGAACCCCTGAGGTGCATAGATCCACCGAAAAATTGCACAAACTAATGACATATATATGGCCAAGAAACGGCAAGAAACACGTTCAGTCGCGCTCTACGGTCTAAAAATCAACTTCTCGACCGTTGAATGACCCGATTTACAGAATCTCATCCAATAGAGTCGTACGCCTCTGAACTGGTTTCCCAAGGGTATCGAGACCACTGTGAAAGGACCACAAACGGTTGAGATATGGCCAAAACGCCGGCATCGCTCCGATTGGCCTTTACGTGGACACTATTTTGGCCTTATCTCCTTCCTTATAGGTCGTCTTGGGGCCCTTAACGCATCCTCGTGATCCTTATGTAAAGCATTAAGGGTTGGTAAGGTCGGATTCGACATATGGCTCGGTCAAAAAATTTCGAATTTTCGGGCACCGGTTGCCATGAGGCGTGGCATCCGGAATCCCGACACTCAAGTCAATCAAATGTGAAGATTTAATTGATAAAGAGACAATAAAATCAATAATCAAATAAGCAATTAAGCGTAATAAAGATTGGTGAATAGAGCGTGTCTCGTTGGACTAGCTTGATTGGCTTGACTGACCAGTCGGGTAGCCGAAAATCCAGAGAGATAAGAGCGTGGAGGCGGAGAGAATCAAAAGATAGTGGAGAGATCGTGATGGAATGAGTGGGACGATCTGAGTGCGTATGACTAGATGCCTCCCTTTGACTGAGTTGGTAGTATTTAAAGGGAGATTAGGTGGCTGCTAGGGTTCCCGCTTGCCCTGCTAGTCAAGCTAGGTTGTTCCGATTTTTCTTGAAGAGATATCATGATCTCTGTTTATTCTACACATAGATATGGCAGCTAGGTTTTGACTCTATTGACTGACCTAGCCCATGAATGAGTTCTAGGCGGACTATGCGGGCCACGATTAATAGTGGGTTTAGACAACTTGGTCTGGCTCATCTAATTGGGCCAATTCACTTGAGTCATTGGGCTAATACAAGTTTTGCCCAATACAAATACTATTTCCAGTTCTAATCCTCGTTCGATAATTATATTTATCTTCTGTGCGCTCAAACTTATTCTGTTTTTTCTTTTAGAGTTTATGGCAAGATTCATGAGCTGGTATAAAGCTTCGGTTTGAAAGGAGTTCTAACCAGAAAGAAACCTGGAGACACCTGAGATCTTATCTACCATTCCATATTTAGTTAGTAAGGATTCTAGCACTGTCTTGTTAATTTGTCACATGGTTGCAGCTTAAAACGCCTGCATGCCTCCCGTTTGCCCCTTACCGAAATATTGTTCTGGCCTAGAAACAAGCCCGGTAGCGCGTTATGGACCGAAAAGTCCGATTTCGAGCACCGTAAAGCCCCGACTCAGAAAGTTGTCCTCATCAACGTCGTAACTGCTCGAGTTACCTTTCCAACAGCATGTGGCACTCTGATCCAGCACACCACAATTGCATGAGATATGGCCACAATGCTACGAGGTCGCGAGGGGGTGCGCTACGGTCGGAGAGTTCGACTTTCGGGGCCGAGACGGGGCCCGTTTCAGAGGAGTGGATGAGATCTCTTATGATGGGTCGATCCACGCCGTCGTGTCCTCCATTGGAGACTGCACATTTCCATCAGGAGGGAAACCAACAAATCAGAGAATACACACATGAGAAACTATATTATACTTATCACAAATTTATCAGTATTGTTATTATTATTATTATTATTATTATTATTATTATTATTATTATTATGTTGACATATTTGGAAGATAAATATAGAGACAAAATAGTTGAGAATAAGTTGACATATTATTATTATTATTATTATTATTATTATTATTATTATTATTATTATTATTATGTTGGTAAAACGATTGAGAATAAGTTTCCATGACAGAAATAAATTCAAGAGAAGGATAAAGGCGTCAACTGCCACACTCAACTATGGTCTATGGGAGCAGAGAGTTCTTATAAACTGTTTCACGCTCCCTACAGAATCATAATAGTCATCTATCTAGCAATCATCGTCAAAGATGTTCAAATTTACATATCTATCACATCAATGCCTCTCTGAGTGTTATATCCCCTTGTAAGAGCAACTGGTCAGCTAAAACTAGGGTTAGGTTAGCAGTTTACAGTGGAGATGCAACAAATAGAGTTAGGAATGAATATTTAAAACCAAGGAAACCATTTCCTCTGCTTATATGCATCCTCTTTCTTTGGAGCTAAGGTTATCCTATCCGCATGGGAGACAGCCCATTTGTTGAAATCTGGTGAAGCTACCAGCCCTTCCAGGGCTTTGCGCGTCGACTCCTTTGTGAACGCTTCCCATTCATCCTTCGCAAATTTTCTTCGATCAGGAGTGTCGTGGAATGTAGAATAGAAAGTCTCTGAATCTGTAATTGGTGGCTTACTTGTTTCACCTGAAAGGGTGGCTAAATGTTAGGAATTGATTGTAGTGGCTGAAAATCGTAACATTTCAATTAAAGAAAGTCCACCTTTGGCAGGAGTATATGAAGCTCTAGTTAAAGGCCTGGAGACAGAAGCACTTGCAACTGGCGATCCATATGGATAGACAGGTTCTCTGACATTGATCTTCATCGGTGTACTCAACTTTCTGCAGGATCTTTCATGATTTATCACCGAAAGAAATTGAAAACAAAAATATAAAAGCACAGTGGATCAGGAAGCATGCCATTGACTCACTTGTAAACTTGACGAACAAGCTTTGGCTGGACGGACCTCAAGCCTAAAGAGAGAAAAATCCCACCGATCAATGCATCTATTGCCAACAAAGGATCTAGACAGCTCTGAAAAACAAATCCATGATCAACTTTTGTGACAAATTAAGAAATTTTTTAAACTGGGATGCTCAGAACACATTAATAATATGGAGAACTGGGAAACCTGAAGGATCAGGACAGAGGCAATAATACGAATTGACCAAGTGGCAAATAGAGATACACCATCATCAATAGATCCATCCTCTGTGATTACAAGCTTGCGCACAACCCAAAAACCCAACCAAGATCCAGCAATTAAAAGGAATAGAATGAGAAATATTAGCAGCTGCAAGACATAAATGGCATACCGTCAATTCAAAATTGGAAGCCAACCTAGTGTATTTTAAATCAAGAAGTAGAGTTTCAAGTCAGCAGGGAAAGATGAGATGCAGAAGAGTAGGATCTGAGGGGAAGGGTAACATCAGCAATATAGTGTTCTTTAACAAATATCTCGTGTTTGGCTAACTTCTCGGAGAAAATACAAAAATAAAAACATAATTGCAGTAAGTTTGTAGTTGAACCCATCAAACTCATAAGTTTGACCTGGAACATTACATTGCAGCATCAAGAGCCACGGGTTACTCTCATCTTGAAAATAGATTACAAATTTCTAAAAACTTTTAGTAAGTAATATAAAAAAAGCACATTCAAGTAGCATGTAAGTGGTTGTGTTTTTACTCTTAAAATCAAATCCAAAAACTTTTATATGGTTTGGACTGTGAAACCTTGAAATGGATCTGGAATCAGAACTTTAGTGGCATTTAGCAGTTACAGTATGTTTTTAAAAGCACAAAACTGATTTCATTATAATGCACTATAGTAGGAGAATTTGCAGCTTTATGATTATTATATCCTAATCTCGCCATTGGGGAAAGAGAAACTAAAAGAATCGGATATAAGAAACTTACATACAGGATCATACATATCTTCTGAAAGTCCAATCTCGACTAATAGTGAACGTAACAACCTTGGCACATACCGAAGTAGAAAGGTTCCTAGGCCAACCTGAATCGAATAAACAAATGAAGTTATAGTAGCACATAAAAGTAGCCAGTAGAATGGGGTGACATGTGAATTTACATACAAAGGAGGAGTACAAAAATATTGCAAGTGAGCTTTTTCGACCAGTTGGAAGAAGCTTCATCCCCTGTGCCAAAGCAAAAGATGATTATAGTAGATGAATATTCAGACACATTTGATTATAGTAGATGAATATTCAGACACATTTGATGAATATTGCATGAGGCATTTTCATTTGTTAATGATGACCTATAACAGTAATAATTACATAAGAGAACCTGAAAGCACAAAACATAAATACTTACCTGGAAAAGGACCATTAATATCACAAGTAAGGCCCCTGCAGCCATGGCACCACTATAGTAGAAAACTAAGGACTTGCTGAGCACGGAAGCCAAACTCATCAACACTATCCCAGAGATAAGGAATACTATCCTATACAAAATGAATTCTGCAAAAGGACACCAACTATAGTGAGTGTTTGCAAAAATTATCCCTCTCGGGAACGATATTATGCATATTGATTGTAGCAATCACTTCATACTAAAATTTAGTGTTTGCAATAAATACCAAATGCAATATCTACAGTTGCAGAGAAATAATACATGTAAAAATGACAATTTAGTCTTCACCTTTACTATATCTGCAAGGAACAGCTTAAGGAAAATTCAGAGAATGCTAAAAGTTGAAGTTAAAAGTACTAAAATGAAAAACCACCACCCTTGATGCTTTTAGAAATTTAACTATTTACCACATTATGCAAGCACTATTTGAGTTTGAAAGCAGTCAAAATAGCTGAGCACAAACTAAAGTTATTTTTGCAGCTTTTATAAGTTCGATTGCAATCACTTGTGCGAGGTACAAACAAAGCTAAGAATACTATTAACCATTAACTAACAAACTAAAGCAAATAACAAAAGAAAAGATAAAAGTGGCAAAAATTAAAAAAATATATGTGATCATTGATGACAAACCTTCATCAAGAGAGACTTGAATATTTTCTGAATAAGATGCCCCCATCCTTATATCTAAGACTTTGTGATCAAAAGGAGACATTTGTTTAATCCAAAACCCATTTGAAAGTCTCTCCCACTGGTTGTCAGGGCACATTCCTATCTCAAGAGATACATTCCTGCAGTCACTTGGCATGTTATTTCCAAATATATTTACCTCTGTGTGTGCGCATGTCAGCACATGAAAAAGTAAATAAGTCGGCATCTTACCAAGAAATAGCTTTTAAATGATATGGAGAAGTGATATGTTTGTTTATATTATCACTTCAAAAAAATTCAAACATTCTTTCAACATATGTTCACAAACATCCAAACCTGAGATATGTTCATCATGAGATTCAAGGCCTTTATTAGCTCATGACAACTATCATGTTTTGAGATTCAATCAGGAAAAAAATGACGACATGCTTTCACAACCGACGTAGTAGCATGATAAGCAAATAGACAAACTTTTAGCTAGCAATATATTTCCAAGAAAAGCAGACAGGAAGATTGCTGGAATACACTGAGACAGCCAATATTACTTAAGTATGACAGTCTTAACAAATCAACTTACTTACCAATGGAAACAAACATCTATATTTGGTGGACGGCCACTTGAGGTTGCATGTGAAACTTTTACCTTGACGGAATTAGCAAACTTGTTTAAATGTTTAATCCTCGGCACACCATCAATTAGAACTCTCCCACATTTAAGTTTAGCCCCAAGCCTGGAACCTGGAGAATTTTCTACTATCAAGCTTGGAGATAGCTCCAATGTCTTATTCCCATTAACAGCTGCAACAAACAATACATCACTCATAAGCTAAAACAAGGATAATCACTGAAAGAGCATGTTAGCTATCCAAAAGACAACATCCAATTCACAAATCAATTTACAAAATCAAGTCCACTCAGGATATTCATTTGCAAGAATCGAGATAAGCAATTCCGAATATTCATTGTATAACAAATATCAGTGTCATGTATAGTGTCTCGTGTTAAGGTCCTTGAAAATGAAATTGTTGGATTCTAAAACGCCAAAAATCAAAAGAATTAAAAGTCTGCAAACATTAATTCCAGCTTTACAATAACTAAATCGATTTTAGAAATTCAAGTAGCGTCCTCACAGCTACGAACAATAGGGGAAATGTAACCCTAATTAAGGAGAGCGTTTACCTAACGATAACTCAGAAGCAGCGACCGTGGAGAGAAACACCAAATACGAGATGGTAATACACCATGAAAGCAGAGGTGGAGCTACGGCAGCCATAGCTCATCGAATGAAGAAATTGAAAATGCAGAAGAATTGGGCGGGTGTTTCAGAAAATCAAATATGTTTTGGGGCAGAGAAAATGAAGTTTCTGAGCTGATTTGAAATTTGAAATATTCGTATCAAATTAGTGACCGTACACATATGGTGGGGACCATAAAACCCAACCACGATTTCTATATCCATTTTATTTTCTTTCTAAATATTTAATCTCAGTTTTCAAAATGAAACTAGAATAAATGCAATTGGCCAACGGTTTGTTTTAACCGTTATTTTCAGTAAAAAAATGTTTTAGTAGTAACTGGA
>JAYJMF010356157.1:0-10570 GCA_036873715.1 Salvia sclarea | reverse complement strand
CCGTGAGCACTAGCCGGGGCGTATTTCGTCTTGCGGAAAGAGGGTTTCCTCGACTCGGCTTGTTACCAATTTTGTTCTAGAAGAGACTTTGCAATATTCTGTTTCGGAGAATCTCAGATGTTCTCAGGAGTGTTATGACAACAGCTTACAGAACAATCCCGACAACATCTAGTTTGTAATTGTTATTTCATTTCACTTTATTGTCTTTGTTGTCTCATCTTCTACTTTTGTTTTAGCTTTTTCAAAGTATAGGTGTATAATGGTGTACCCCGATCCAACTATTTTCAAACAAAAACACATTTGTCTAAATTAAGAAAAGTACACTTTTCACTTCTAAAATAAATATTAAATATATCAAATTGGTATACATTATTTTGTTTGCATAAATAACAATTTAAATTAAAAAGAAGGGATATTGGCATGTAAATACACAAACATTAAGCTTAGTTTGGTTTTTAATATAAACTTTAAATTTTGCCTTATAATATACGGACTTTAAACTTATTTGGAATTTAGCATGACATAAGATTATCCCCAAATTAAAATTGACATGGCAAATTAAAATTAAGGTGGCAAAAATAAAAACCTCAACACAATTTCTTCCACCTCACATCATCTTCTTCCACCTCACATCAATTTTTTTCGGACAACAGCTGCTGCCTCTTCCGACAGCCACCCACCACCAGCTCTCTATCTCTCTCTCACACACACAACTCATATCTCATTCCATCTCTTTTTCACATCTCCATATTCCGATCTCCAAAACTCTCTGATTTCCGCCGTCAAAAATCAATTGGAGATGGTTCCCGATTCCCTCCCCAATGAATCAACTCTGATTCCCACAATTGAAGAAGACGATCACGCCAATTTAGCTCTTCTCCCACCCAATTCCACCACCAGCGGCCAGAGACTCATTTTCCCCAATTCGAAACCCGAAACCCACCGCCACCACCTGCATCTTCATCTCCCTCTTCTCCTCCACCTGCATCTCCCTCGCCTTCGCCTTCCTCTTCTTCCATCGTGCCATCCCCAATCTGCCGCCTCCCTCAATTCCCCGTCGTGCTGCTAATTTCAACGGACGGATTCCGAGTACGCTGCCCGAAGGTGGGTGAGGGCCAAGGCTGCTACCGCCGACAATGTGGTGGAGAAGGCAAGGACAGGCACTGGCAGCCCATTTCTGGCGCTGGGTCAATTGCGATATCAATTTACAACGGCATTGTCGCCGGGTTTGAGAGGGAGGCAGCGGCTGTTGTCCGGAAAATTGATGTGAGGTGGAAGAAGATGAGGAAGATGATGTGAGGTGGAAGAAATTGTGTCGAGGTGGAAGAAAAAATTATTTTATTTTTGCCACCTCAATTTTAATTTGCCATGTCAATTTTAATTTGGGGATAATTTTATCTCATGCTATATTCCAAACGAGTTTAAAGTTCGTGCATTATAAGGCAAAATTTAAATTTTGTGTATTTATATGTCAATTTTCCTAAAAAGAATGTGAAGTAAGTTGAGTAAGATGTTAAGTAGTGAATTCCGTCGTAGATCCGCCATAATAATAATAAAAAAAATTATTTAAAAGCCGTCGTGAGTTCCGTCGTGAAATATACGTGATTAAATAATTAATTTTAATCTTTTTAAATTATGTCGTGAATTCATCAAGAAATATACGTGATTAATAATTAATTTTAATCTTTTTAAATTCTGTCGTGAATTCTTCGTGAAATATACGTGATTAAATAATTAATTTTAATCTTTTTTTGGTTCTGTCGTGAATCCATTGTGAAATATATGTCATTAAATAATTAATTTTAATCTTTTTCAATTCTGTCGTGAATCCGTCGTGAAATATACGTGATCAGAGCCTGCAGGACCCGGCACAGGGATGATCACACATCACGGCGGGTCTCGCAGCTGTCTCTACTATGCTGAAGACTTGGTATTGATTATTTAGTTAATATTAATTATTTTTTAAAAGTAACTTTTTATTTAACTATTACAATGAATATGGAACAGGCCAGGGTTGAGCTGGCGACGTACGATACGTTTATACGTCTGCATTACAAGGATGAGAAATACACTGACGGTTGATCTCAGAAGCACGGGGTAAGTTATTTATTAACATATCAATTAGCATGTATATAGCTAGGTTGAGAGGAGTTGAGAGGTTATGACGAAGATTAAAATCAGCAGTGTTTGCTTTGATGATCAAACCTAGACAATTAATTATCTCAAGTTGAATAATTAATTATATAATTAATGTTGCTCGCAATTGTAGATACTACTAATTGCATTTTAAAAAAAAACAATAGACTTTCTTTTGATGGCAGAAAATTGATTACCTTCGGTTGTTGGTAGGAGGCGGTGAAGAGGCGCATTGATGAGTTTGCAGCGACCGGAGTTGATGCCACCCCTGTTGACTGCGCTCGTTTCTTTGCTGAAAATAATTTTCACGACGGATTCGCGACAGACGAAATAAAAAAAAATATAAAATAAAAATAGTTTTCACGACGGATTCGCGACAGATAAAATAAAAATAAACATATATAAAATAAACATAATGTTAATGACCAATTCCCGACAGACGAAATAAAAAATATATAAAATAAAAATAGTTTTTGCGACGGAATTGCGACAGATAAAATAAAAAAATTTAAAATAAAAATCATTTTCACGACGGATTTCGCGACGGAAAGCCGTTGTCAATATCGCGACAGATTATCCCGTCGTAATAATTTCTTTAGGCTCAAAACGTCGTTTCATTCTCACGACGGCTCTATCCATCGTGAATCCCTCGTCAATATTCTACGACGGATTGGATTTCGTCATGAACTTTTTACACAACGAAAAATTCATTGACGGTTTGTTTCCATTATAAATCTGTCGTGAAACTTATTTAACGAGGAATTTTACATTTTCTACGACATAATTTTCCGTAGTAGAAAATCTCTTTTCTTGTAGTGACACAAATAACACAAAAGTCGAAGGATAAATTCGCAGATTTTTAAATAAAAAGTAATCATATTTCGTAATGTTCTTTTTATAACTGTGACTACCTTATAAATTAATCTCATTAACACGTGGCAATCATATGTAAAAGCAAAAAGGAATTGTAAATACCTATAATTGAAAATCCAAGTTGACACCTAGGATTGTATACGAATCGAATAATTTTGGTTCGGTTCGGTATTCGATTCGAAAATTTGATATTCGATCCGAAATTAGACGAATCGAATACGAATACGAATACTTTTTTTTTATTCGATTAGTTAACGAATAAAAATCGAATATTGTGATATTTGATTCGGTATTCGAAAATATCCGATTCAAATAATAATAATAATAATAATAATAATAATAATAATAATAATAATAATAATAATAATAATAATAATAATTTGTTTGATAGTTATTATTTATGTATTATAAGTTGACCATTCCATCTTATTTTTAGATTGTGAAGATATTTGGCCATGTGATGTTTATGAATATATTTTATTTTTCTACCTCTTTATATCTTCCGTTAATGAATTCTTCTATTTTTTTCTTAAGGTGTCTGTTAGGTAAATATATTGCATTTAGGCTATAGCTACAGCTCCATATTATTCAAAAAATTATTTTAAAATTTTCTTCTTCGAAATTTTGAATAAAATATTCGTGAATTGAATCGAATAGTTCCAAATTATATGATATTTTCGAATAGAATAATTTAGAATAATAATAAAAAAAACTAAATGAATATTCGATTCGATTCGAAATTCGTGAATACTACGACGAATCGAATACAAATAAAATAAAATGAAATATTCGAAGCCAATCAATTAATTGCATGCCATGATTTGTCGCGTCTCAATTGTTATTTTCTACATTATTTGTTTTTGCCCCACAAGAAAAATGAGAGAGAAATGAATTAAGCACGACATTCTTTGCCTTTTCAGGAGTTGCAACCTTCACGAATCTTCTTCTTCAACGATCCATTGCTAATAATACCTCTGTAAGTGATAACGATATGATTTTGATTGAGTACGACAACGTTGTTATACTTACCAAATTAAAACATAAAATCTATAGTTCGTACGAAATTAACACTGTGTCGCATGTAAACCTAATCAAATGAAACTTTTTCCGTTTCTCGTTTCTTTCTATACCCTTTAAGAAGCATGCAAATCTAATATAATTCCAACCCGGCTTCTGTATTTATAGTAGCTCTAAAACAGTAAATGAGACTACTTTTTTTTTTTGTTCAGTAGAACTTAGGAAAAACAGACTTCTGTGCAAATTTATAAAATTAGTAATTCTTTATCATCTAGGTACTTCTTGGATCATGAAAATCTTACTTAGACATAAATTGAAAAAAAAAAACTTCAAATTTGTTAGCAAGATTTGGCTCTGTAACCTAACTAACAACAATGGAACCGATCATAACAATGTTTTTATTTTTTAAATAATTTTAATAATGTTAGTGCATGCATCTCTGGCAATTGACTGTGCTAGAACAACTTATCGATTACTTATATGTAAAGAAAAATAAATGTTTATACATATTAGATACTAAAATACTATTCCTTCCGTCTTTTTAAACTTGACATTCTTTTTAATTTAGGTTGTCCCATTACTAATGTTATTTGCCAAAAATCATAGTGCATTTCTTCCATATCAATTTGCTTCGTGGTTAATTTCAATATATTTATGAATGTGATTGGTGGCCCAAAATCACCTCGAGTCTTGACAAAACTCACCAACTGTACCTCAAATATCTCGAAAATGCACACTATTTCAACTCAAGTCTTAAAAGGTGGTGCAAGATTTGGCTAGTCGGTACTCCCAAAAAGGGACCATTTTCAATACATGTGATGTGCACTCATCACCATATATAGCTATTAAAAGGGACCATTTTCAATACTTTATAGCTATTCAAATTCTCAACCACCAAAATCTAAAAGGAGAAATAAAACATATGGCATTAATAATGGAGTAGACAAATAGTTGCACAGTACAAATCGCATGATGCAGTTTTACCACAGAGTAAAACAACATCACACCTTATTCTCCAAAAAACACACACCAATGACCAAACCTACGCCTTATCGATGCCTAAGACCTTCCTAAGCACCAAAGCGAAGTCGTAAACCTTTTTGGGATCAGCCAACGATTTGGACACACTCTCAATCTCCAAACACCTCTTCACCCACGCCATCAGCTTCGGGCAATGCTCTTCGATGCTGAAATTTCCGCACGTTTCGTACGTGTGGAACCACGTGGAATACGTCACCAGCGCCACGTCCACAAACCCGAGGCAGTCGCCGCCGAAGAACTGCTTCTCGCCCAGCTCCGCCTCCAACTGCTTCAGAATCTCCAAAAACTCCTTCTTCGCCGCCTCCAGCTCTTCATCCTTCGTCGTCCAGATCTTCCTCCCAGCGCCGTACAGCTACACAAAATTCACCAACAAAATTGTCGTAGTAACGGATTAGAATTATTGAGCAATAAACGTAAATTAGACACAAATTTCACCAACAATGAGTTGGCTAGGCTGTCAATTTAGACAAATCAAATCAAATGAATTTAGAATCTCGAATTAGGGCAGGAAATTGGGGAAAGAGGAAATGGTATACCTTTTTGTCGATGAAATCAGCCCAGAATTTGGCTTGAGCTCTCTGGTAGGGATCGGAGGGCAGAAGAGGGAATTTGTCGGTCCACACCTCGTCGATGTATTCAACAATGATGAGAGATTCGCAGATAGGTTTGTCGTTGTGGATGAGAACGGGGATTTTTTTGTGAACGGGGTTGGATTGGAGGAGAAGCTGGCTTTTGTTGCGCAAATCCTCCTCTCTGTATTCATATGCTACGCCTTTTACTGCTAGAGCCACTCTCGCCCTCATTCCGAACATGCTGGCGAATAAATCCAGCAGAATCACCTTATCCGCCGCCATTTTATTTTATTTTTTTGGTTGGAGACGATAAGAAGAAAAAGTGTCGAAATTTGGGGAAGCAGAGTGTTAGAGCTAAGAATGGAGAGTGAGAGATAGATATAGTAAAAGTGGGGGCACAGCGTCGGCTAATATAAAATTTAACGGCCATAAAATTTATGAGAGGTGCGGATTCAACGAGGAGTTTCAATCAAAACTTATCCTACATATTTATCAAACAAATATCTCAAACTATTACTACTATATCTTAGCATTTTCATATAAAAAGTTAGCTGAATTTTGAACATTGAAATATTGAAAATTGGATGCTTTTAATAACCGTACAACTTTGTGAATTTTTTTTTCTTATTACAAAATTGGTAAGAATGAAATCCTAATCCATATTTAAGAATTAATTTCCGACTTAGAAAAAATTTAACACGTGAGTGTCATATTAAATGTCAAATGGACTAATTTCACTGTCACTCATTTTCTTTTAACATGTGTTGGATTAAGGTACGAAATTTGAAATTTGAATATGTCATTGATAGTATAGAATATCTCATAATATACGAGAAATAGTACGATGCAATTTTCGTAACTTTATTTATATATAACTAAGTTTAATTTATTTTTGGAGTATAGGCTAACATTAACGTCATCAATGACGATAGAAGAATAATCTTGAATATAAGGTGAAGGCATTGTCAGCTTTTTCAATTTTGTTTGATTCTTGTTTAAATGCAACTTCATTTTTCTATGTGTGTGACTTCATTTTTATTACTCATATCTTTCTATATGTACGTGTACGTCTTCACTTTTTCTTTTTACAATTTTAACTTTTATTTTTTCTCGGTACACTTGAACCTATTTTTCTCACATTTAGGTTCAGTGCAACAAGTGTGACAAAAAAAAGAGTAGAAAGTAAGCAATGGTTAAAGAAATGCTATAAAATGGGAATCGTATCGATGGCAAGATCTGTTGTGGGGATAAAGGCATTCTAGTAGGAACTAAATAGGAATAAAAAATTTAAGAAATACTTTTGCGTGTTATAATTTGCTTGTCCGAATTAGGAGGCGTAGCATGTTTCGACTTAGATGAAAGATAATTATTAAAGAAAACACTAAAACATCCTTAGATCATCGAAAAGATTGATCAAAATATAAATTGTTTTAGTTGTTGGATGTCCGTTTCAGCACACAGGAGTGTCATGCTCAAGATTGGCTAGAGATACAATCCATAACTATATATTTACTCAAAATATTCTCTCCAAAAATTGCACATTAAAATTAATTTTGCTTCAAAGGTAAAAAAAACATCTCACTTTCATTAATTAAGTACATAGAATACATTTCCTCTTTAATGGCAATGGCATTATCTAACTTGCAGATTAAGAATGCAATAAACTAGTCACCTAAAAGCTTAACTCTTCTAATAACTAAGCCAATAATTTTGCAAATAGCCCTTGTAAAAAGACCAAACTTAAGGTTGTAATTTCTCTTTGATTCCCAATTCCCACTTGACGAAAACACATAAAAGAAAAGAACAAATAACGACGCATACAATGCCTCTAAGAAAGTCTCCTGCTACATGCTCGATCAAATGCCCAAACGAGTATTTCATTTTAGAAGTGAGAGATGGCTGAAAATTTCTACCAGCTTACCGCCGTTAAGGTATTTGCAGCAGTTTTGGGTGATGACGTCAAACGGCAAGCAGAGGATTTGGCGTCGCCAGGCACAATGCGGATTCGATGCCGGCGCGTTCGTTGACAAGAAGAGCTGATGAGAAAAATTTAATCAGGGCTTTCTTGTCTGATTTATGGGCAGATTTTTGTTTAGGAGGTCGGAAATTAAAGGAGGATAGATGCAGATGGGGAGCGGACGATGGGCGGCCAACGGTGGACTCGTGTGGGTGGTTGGAAACGCCGACGGCGGTCAGGCGGTGCGCGGCGGACGGCGGTCAGGCGGTGCGCGGCGGATGGTGGTAAGGTGTGGAGGTGCGAAGATGAATGGCGTCGAGGCGGCAGCCGTGAGCTGCAATATTTAGGGCTCCAACTCCAATTCAAAAATGTAGTAGTGTTTTTAAGAAAGAAAAACAATCTCACATAATACTCTAAGGTGAGTCGAACCCCGCGCGACCTCTAGATTGGAGGGGAAGCGTCTTACCAACATGCTGCACTATTTTTACACTATTCCTATTATCAGTTTGCACTATTTTTAAATTCTCCTTAAATCTCGTACACAGAAAAAGGTAACAAGTTTGCCGGGACCAAGGGAGTATTAATTACCTTTTAATCATTGTGCACTCAAAGAAAACATTAAACATGCATTCAAACTAGATTTCTACTCGTAGTAATATGATATATATGACACTAATTAGGGGTTTGCATCGATACGTAAAATTGAACTCGTGTCTACATATTTCCTCGACTCACGAGAAGAAATTTGAGTTGTATCTTCATTGACCACACAACTTGATATTTTATAAACGTAACTCGTTCTAATGGGCTCAAACTCAATGATGACCGAAAAACATCGCAATGCCAATTTATAATACGTAGTATTAATTAACTAAACTACTTAATTTATGAAATATCTAAATACATCATAACATCACATTTATTCCCATGGATAGATAATGCAACACCTTGTGAAAGCTCTTTGATGTGCATGACTACTCGATGCCGCGCATCTTCTTGAAGCCCAAAAATAAGTCATAAACCTTGTTGGGATCAGCCAACGATTTGGACACACTCTGAATCTCCAAACACCTCTTCACCCACGCAATCAGTTTGGGGCAGTGCTCTTCGATGCTGAAATTGCCGCACATTTCGTAGGTTTGAAACCATGGGGAATATGTGATGAGCGCCACGTCAACGAATCCGAAGCTGTTGCCGCCGAAGAAGGGCTTCTCACCGAGCTCCGTCTCCAGCTGTTTCAAGATCTCTATGAATCCCTTCTTCCCCGCTTCTCGCTCTTCTTCTTTTGCAGCCCATTTCCATGTTTGAGCATCGTATACCTACATTTCGACAAGTATATATTTTCATGATCATATATATAACTTAATCTTATAAATTTTATACGTCATAAATCCATCTCTTAATAAGTGTCTAATGACATCAAAAGAAACTCGCTCTGATAATGAATGGTTTTACTTAACTTTTTATTATTATATTTTAGTGGTTCCCATCTTTTTAAAATTATGTTATGTAAAATGGAAAAGTTAGAAAAATACTATACTATTATATCAATCCCCCATAATAATATATTCTAAAATTGGAGCTAAAAGAAGTAAAAAGGAATGTTCGAAAAATTTCCGTTATGGCCGGAGAAAATTATCCATCTGCCCAAGCTTAAAATTGTTTTCCCAAATATGATCCTATGATTTCTCAATTTATATCCCATACCTAAAATGGTTCTAGTTGTGAGTATAATCTCTTTAATCCATTCGATCGGATGGCCTTTTTTCATTAAGGAAAAGGCACTCTATAAACAAGATGGATTTTTGTAATAGGTTATTAGTATAAAATTTAAAATAAAATACGTATTAAGAAAAAAAGTTCCATTCTGATTCAAATAAAATAGCAGAGGAGAGAGAGAGAGATGTCAGAGATGGCACCTTTTTATCGATATAATCAGCCCAGAACCTAGCTTGAGCTCTCTGGTAAGGATGAGAGGGCAAAAGTGGAAATTTATCTTTCCACACCTCGTCGATGTATTGAACGATGATCAACGACTCGCAAACGGGTTTGCCGTTGTGGATCAAAACGGGGATTTTCTGGTGAACGGCGTTCATCTCCTGTAGGAGTTGACTTTTGTTGCGCAAGTCCTCCTCTCTGTATTCATATTCCACGCCTTTTACTGCTAATGCCACTCTCGCCCTCATTCCAAACATGCTTGGATAGAAATCCAGCAGAATCACCTTCTCATCAGCCATTGTTTTTTCTCCTATAAAAATTTAAGATTTTAACCTGTTTTTTTTTAAATAGAGAATCAGTGAAAGAGTCTCAAAGCAGAGTGTTAGAGAAAACCACAAAGGCAAATTAAATATGAGATGTGTGTGCCGGCCAAGAATTTTATGACGATTATCGTCAGCGATGACGAATATTATACCCCCATAATATCTCTAATTTCACCTTTTTGGGCAGCTATGTTTACTTTTTGAGTCAACTGAAGTCATTGTATGAAGCAATGTTTTTCTTTTTCTTCAGATGATAATTAGATTATAAAACAATGTTAAAGCACAAGCATCTCTGTCAACTGTGAACAACTTTATGATTACCTATAGGTAAAAGAAAATATATATATATATATATATTATAACAAATTTTACTAAAAATATCGAACTTATTAGTTTGACATAGAAAATTATGAAACAGGTCGTCCATCACAAACTAGCCATGACTTAATTATGAATTAACATGATTTAATTCACGAATTTCATATACTATAGCTACTAGCATTTGTCTCCCGTGCTATGCACGGCAATAATTTTTCTTAAATAAAATAATAATAACTATTCAAAAAAATTAAATATAAATTTGTATATTTTAAATATTTATTTTACGCAATATTTATATTTGTATTATGAAAAAAATACATTAATAGAATAATAGTTTTATGAGCATGTTATATAGTGTATATTTGAAAATGATATTAATGTATCTTACTTGA
>JAYJMF010356115.1:0-10577 GCA_036873715.1 Salvia sclarea | reverse complement strand
TTATTAAACTTACATTTATTTTAAATATGGCAACTGAAATTGTGGAAAAACTTTTTATGCCATGAATATTGTGAAAAGCAGGTTTCAAAATGGGATAGGAGATGTTGGATGAATGTATATTTGGTTAGATATATTGAAAAGTAATTTTTTGATAAGTTGTAATGAATTAATATAAAAGCTTTTTACTATATACCATCTGTCTCGTTATAAATAACTCATTTTTTCTACACGTAAAGTACGAAAATAGAATTTTTGTGTGTAAAATAGTGGGGTTCACAAAGTTATTAATTTTTTCAAAAATTTATTTTTTTGGAACGAGACATTTTTAATAGGACGACTAAAAATGAGCACGAATCACTCGTAGCGAAACAAACAGAGTATGATTTAAAAAACAAATATTTGTCTTTGTAGTTTCTTGTGTGCCACATCATTTTGGGAACTGATTTACTTTATCCTCCAATGGTAGAAACTAGTTTCTCATTTGAGTGTCCCACTATAATACAAAAAAGAACACTAAAATAGAGGAAAAGAAAAAGAAAAAATGCAAAAGGTAATGTGGGTCCCATAAGAAACTAGTTTCTATTTAAGAACTAGTTTCTTTTTTTTGCGGTAGGTCCTATAAGAAACTAGTTTCTAAAACCTCTAATGGTGGTTCTATATTTTGGAAACTAGAAACTAGCACCATTGGAAACACCCTAATTCTGTTACTTTATCCAAAAATAATAAACCGGAATATCTTCTGATAGGACTCGTCGGTCAAAATTTAGGTTCTGTGACATTTGATGTCAATCCAGTCATTTATTTAATTTTATTTATTATTTTCAACACAAGATCCATTAAGCTTACAAAGAAGTGGGAGAAATAAAACAAAAAACATGTGTATATAGTAGGGAAATATGATAAGATATTTAATAATTAGTGGGAAGAAGTGATAAGGTGGCACGACTCTTTTGGCCAACGAACTTTTTTGTGGATGTAGTGTTCAAGAAACACACTCAAAAAATCGTAATTGATTTTTGTTTTGTTTCGTTTGATTCGTACAAATTATACAAATACATCAAAAATAAAGTAAAACGTGACATATAATATATATAGACTGTCAATATCATGTTGTTCACGGACTAACTACTAACGATTAATATTATTCGATAAAAAAAAATAATGGGTGCAAAATAAATTATTTTTAATATATTCTATCCGTTTTCAATTAAATGTCCTATGTGGAGATTAAATGTGTGGTAATAACTATCTCATTTTAAAACTATGTGAGAAAATGATATCAACATTTCCGAACATATACCTTGTCATTAGTAAATTTTGTTTCGTAAAAAGATATGGTAAAAGAAATAAAAGTGTTCACTTTTTTTTATATAGTTTTAAGGTCCGAGATAGTTATTCGGAAATGGAACCAAATATTATGTGTGTGTGTGTTAACGTAGTAGTAGGGGGTTAATGTCCGAGACCAAAGGTTTAGGGTCCAAATTCTCCGTGACACGGCCTTAAAATTATTTATTCATTTTCAAAAAAAATATATATTCTCATAAAATCTATACCCCGATTCAAAACATAAGATGTTTTAGTATTTTACACTAAAATTAAGCAACAATAATTAACACCAAATTTTAAGAATCCAATCCATTTTCCCACTCCTTAATTCGTAATATCTTTATTTGGGTAAAGGAAAATTTGTTGGCTATGTGCTTTTAAAGTGACGGAGAATAGATAAAAATAATTAATGTATAAATGATATAATTGAGAAGTGGAAAAATTATTGAGAAAATAGAGATCCTTTATCTTGAATAAAGAGAAGATTTTATGAGATTGCAAAAAGAAGCAAGATGAGCAATTTTATTTCTTGAATTTGGATATCTTAAATAAATTCTTGTATAGATTTTCCGCAAGGATACATATTTACGTTAGGCCCGGTTCAATTAATATATAAATAATGAGACCAGCAGCAATAATGGGGGCGATAAACAACAAACGGCTCCGCCTTCGTCTTCGATAATTAATATATAAATAATGAGACCGGCAACATTTATGCTTTTACAGCTCGCTCCGAGTTCGCCTTCGGCTCCCCCTCGCTCGACTCATGAGTTAGAATAGAAGCAGCAAATAATTGGCCTAATGTTAGGCCGGCCTAACGCAAATATTTGCCTTCCGACGAAGGGAAGCAAGATGAGGAGGCCTTGTATTGGATGGATAATTCCAAAACTCCAAACCATGACTCATCACCCACTCGCTCACGTCACTTTGAACTAACTAAATCAATCGCTTTTTAGATGACTAAAGAAACCACCCAAAAATTCGAAAATAAATTGCAAACTTTTGTGTTTCCGAGGTCTGATTCTGATACTCTTCTGTTTCTGTTCCTGTTTCTTTGGCAGAACAAAAACAGAGTGTTTTCTACACTTCATATATTATTTATGCCCACACAAAATAAGATATCAAAATAGAAGCTAACACAATAAAAGCCCATATCGAAAATAACCCGTGAGCTTCAATCATCCCATCCCATCCCAAAAGGTGGTATATTCTCTTCTTATTTTCTGCCCCATATTTATTGGTTCAAGATCACAAAATTCTTGCCTCAAGATGGTATCTTTCTAGTATCTAAGTTGAGATTCAAGAAGAAAAAGGTTCTTCATATTCAAGAGATATATGGTATGTTGATAGAATCTAGTTTGAGATTGAAGGAAATAGATGGTTTTTCCCTTTTAAGAGAAATCCTATTTGCAGATTTGTTCAGTCAATTCAAGATAATCCAAATTCTTCATCAAAGATGGCATCTTTGTAAGTGAAGATTGCATTACTCTGAAAAAATAAGGACAACAAACCACCCTCTCTCTGTCTGTTGATATATAGGGAAAAAGAGAGAGAGTGGAATGAGAGTGAAATGGAATTCTGGCCGGAGTTTCTCGCAAACAGTTGGTGGAGAGAATTTGTGGC
This sequence comes from Salvia sclarea, assembly GCA_036873715.1. Lineage (NCBI taxonomy): Eukaryota > Viridiplantae > Streptophyta > Magnoliopsida > Lamiales > Lamiaceae > Salvia > Salvia sclarea. Next base: position 7,628 of record JAYJMF010356115.1, on the reverse strand, counting down.
CGGAGGATTCGGCGGCACCGCCGGAGTCATCGCCGGCTATCCGCTTGATACGCTAAGAATACGGCAGCAGAGCTCCGTTCAAGGCTCGGCGCTTCAAATCCTCCGCCGCGTCGTCGCCGCCGAGGGCCCCTTCTCCCTCTACCGTGGCATGGCCGCCCCTCTCGCCTCTGTTACTTTCCAGGTTTTAATTCTTTGCTTTTATTTCAATCTTTAATTCCTTCAAGTTTCTTGGCACTCAAAATATGTAGAAATCTATTCCTCGATTATATACTCCCTCCGATCTCGGGATTTAAGGAGAGTTAAAATGTAGTGTAAAGTGATGATAGAAATATATATTATTTAAAGTTGTGATTGTTATAAAGCTATCCTAACAAGGAAATGCCTCGACTTAGTTGGGACGGAGGGAGTATAACATATTCCGATTAATTTTCTTATAGACAGAAGCTAAATTATATAACGAGCCTCTTTATCTTTGATTCTTTTGTATTGTTTTACAGAATGCTATAGCTTTCCAAACCTATGCAATCCTTTCAAGAGCAGTAGATGGGCATTCCACCACCAATGATCCACCCTCCTACAGAGGAGTGGCTCTAGGCGGCTTCGGCACCGGCGCCATCCAGAGCCTCGTGCTCAGCCCGGTCGAACTCATCAAGATCCGTCTCCAGCTGCAGGCGAAAGCCCGCAAACCAAGCATCCACACGGGGCCGCTAGACGTGGCCCGAAGCATCCTCCGAGCAGAGGGCTGGAGGGGCCTATACCGGGGCCTAACCGTCACGGTGCTCAGGGATGCCCCTGCCCACGCGGCTTACTTCTCGACGTATGAATACACGAGGGAGTGGCTCCACCCCGGGTGCAGGAAGGGTGGCCACGAGTCGTTTGGGACAATGCTGCTAGCCGGGGGGATGGCCGGGGTGGCGAGCTGGATATGCTGCTACCCTCTGGATGTGGTCAAGACTCGGCTGCAGGCGCAGTCGAGCTTCACCGAGAAATACACTGGGGTAGTGGATTGCTTCCGCAGGAGTGTGAGGGAGGAAGGTTATCATGTGTTGTGGAGAGGTTTGGGGACTGCTGTGTTGAGGGCTTTCATTGTCAATGGGGCTATCTTTACTGCCTATGAGACCGCCCTTCGCTGTATTTTGAGGGGCAACGAGAATCCGGCCACCATTTAGGCCGGAGACGAGCTGCTTCGTCTCGTTCGTGGTTCCAAATCTAGTTGAAATGTATTGTTTTAGGGATGGGATGTAGAAAAGGGAAATTCTTGGAGCTCATTTATATACTTTGTGAATTTTAAGTATAAAACCTATTTATATCTTGTGTTGTGAGGTTTGCTTTGTCATTTTGAATGCTTAAATTTAGAGCTATAATGTGAAAGTTTCTGTTTCTTTGGGTTTAATAGTGTGGATTTGCTGTTAATCTTAGTAGTACCTACACTATCTTTGTCTCAATATTGATTTAATTTATGATTTTATCGGAGAACCATTTCTTTGCTTTAAATTAATAAACCAAATATTCGGGGATTCTACATTTACATATATCTTTCTAACACGTTAATTTGATTGGGGATTTTTTTTTTTCATATTCATAAACCCAGATATCACGGGAAAATTGACTATCATTATATATGAATATAGATTCAATTGATAAATTAAGACAAATTAGGTTGAGAATGTATATACTAGTTGTTTTAAAATGTTATACTATTATGCATCACTAACATACTATTTTCATTAGTATTTTTTACAAGCTGTAACGCTGCCATAATCATCTATTCATCTAAGGTTGAGACACAATAGATCATATATAGTAAGATCAGGATTATTTTAAAGTTCAAATTTTATTATACAACCAAAGTTGAGAACACATAATATAAATTCAAAAAGAAAAAGAAAAACTTTTTTGGCAAAAGTATACATGCTGAAAGCCTTCAGCATAAGAACCTGGCTTCTTCTTCTTTTGTCGAGGAGACGTTATCAAAATGTAGAGTTACAGAAATCTTTACAATGAAGCCTGTTAAAACAAATCTCAATGATTGTAGAATCGATATAAATGGGGCAGATCTCTGCCCCAACCCAGCAGAAGGATCAACAAGGCTACAAGACAACGCCACACCGGGATTTTTGAGACGAGACAACTCATCTTAGGAGGTGATATTCTGATGCATAATCAAAAAGTGACCGCAATAGTATCGATTTCCCAAGCAAGCAGAAGCACAACTATCTGTGTTGGATATCATGGCATACCTTGGAGTCTAGTAGCCAGAAGACACGAGGACATTGTGCTCCTTCAAGCGTTTCTGGAAATGAGCCAAACGGTTTTGTAACTGGAGGATGCCGGCAGCCTTCTGAGATAGGATTGAGTTCAATCTTGAGATATAGTCATCTAGCCTGTTGCCAGGTTGATCTGCCTCAACCAACAGATTCATCTCCTGCAAAGAGCAAATAGAAAGAAATGTCAGTGCTTGAGGAGGAGGGAGAAAATTCAGACATTATTTCACAAACCTCTCTAACAATCTCCATTGTCTCCTCCACCTGCTTTCTGTGAGCATGGACAAGATCTTCCTCTTCCTAAACATGCACAAAACAAATTAATTCATACCATTATAGCAATATCTGTGCCATATTTGAAAATAGCAGAAAGGAACTTCTGCTATTTTCTTACCTTCAATAAAGCAGTCAAATCATCATCTGAATTTGAATATTTTATTTCCGATTTAGGAGGCTCCTTCCACTTGGACTGGATATTGTTTCTCTTCATCTTTTCATCAGGATTGGGGAGACTCTGTAATTCAACTCTTGAGTTTTTCTTCCAAGTTGGCTTCTCTTGCTCATAGAAATCTTCATCATAGTCTTCCCTATCAGTTTGTTCGGGCCATGAGTCACCTGTATCATCCTCAAAAGTCGTAGTAGGTGGAAGGACTGACGACAAAGGTTGTGCAATTGACTCTTTCAGGTTTGATGTCGAGGATAACACATCTTTTTTGGTGTTGCCTCTTGAAAGGCTCTTTACCCTAGAACAGAAACACATTGCTCAAAGACTTAAAAGGGTAAAAGTGTGTGCTAACAGAATAATTACTCAGCAAAAAGATAAGACTTACCTATCAGCGTATCTTAAAGTGTTCAAAGTGTGCTCACAGGATCCTGAGTTTGGTGAAATACATGATATCATAACAGTGCGAGAATTCCCAACAAAGGAATCTCGCAAAACTTCAGTTAATTTACTGCCTCTAAATGGAATGTGCCCTTGGTCATTGTCAAGTGCTCTAATACATTCCTTCAGTGCAAGCAAACTTTTGTTGATCTCAGCTCCTTCCATTCTGCACAATCAGAATACTAGATAAGAGCTACAAATTTCCGAATTCATACTATTTTCTTCTGTCAAACAACAGGTGAAGCCAATGAACAATAATATGCATCTTCAAATGTGAATATGCATCCTCATGTTAGTAAGAAATCTATTTCATGAAAGTTTACCAAGCGTGTACCTGGTTTGCTTGTCATTGTCTGTTGTATCTGCCCCACGCTCACTTCCAGCAAGGTCTATGAAGGAGAGCTTACCAACAAGTCGTGCAGGCTTAGATTCACTGCCATCCACGGACCTCTTAACAGAAAGCTGGAGAATCGCATGTGATCGAGATGATTCCTCATTTGCACCTGTGGTTCCGGTACTTCTTGTTGCATTTCCTCTCTCAATGAGTTCCTTAACTGTCTCCACATCCACTACTCGATACTCTTGCAATCCCACAATACAAACTTGTTGTTTCCCATCCTCTCTCATACAAAGTTTTCTGCAAGTACAGAAGTTAAAAACTTCGTCGAGATTGCCCTGGAGGGTGAAAGCTAACAAAACAACCCAAAGAACAGCTTACTTCCTATCGCTGAGCAGATCGAAGAGTTTCCCTCCATATATCTCAAAGAAGCTAACAAACAACTGAAAGCCTTGGTTCCTGTAGGTGTGATGAATGAGCCTCAAGATGTCTCTCACTGCTCTGAGGGGCAGCGGTTTCATGGTATATGTTTTGCCACTTCCTGATGAATTAGAAATTGGTGAAATTTTGAGAAGGTGAACATAACAAGAGATATAGAAACTTGTGATTTGATTTTAGATGCTAAAATCATTTAAAGATTGAAACTCAACATAGAGAAATTAAAACTAGTCAGACAACTAGAAGAAATTATAGAACAGGCAATTCCACTTGATTATAGGATAGCAACTTATTACCTGTTTGCCCATAAGCGAAGCAAGTAGCTTTTGTACGTTGGAAAATTATGGGAATGATTGGCTCTACAGTTTCACGATATACCTAGAGAAAAGAAATATGAACCAGAATTAAGCATACACCAGGATTACAGTACAAAATCCAGTTCAGGATAATATAGATTCATTTCATGGGATATAATTACCTCGTCATTTGACACTTCTTCGTTTAGTACAGCATCAAAAACAAATTCATGTTTCTCCAAATATTCTGTCAGGTCAACCTGCAGCACATTAAGACCCAAAATATATGAAAAAGGGGGTATGCAGATTACACCAGATAAATAGGCATTACCCTGTCTACTTAATATTTGACTAGAGAAACCGTCATTAAAGGAAGGAATTTCCCACAGAATTAAGAAAGGAAAACTGAGACTCGGTTCCAACCATAACAACACGCACAACTTTATTCTCATATGCTTAAAATGTTCCGGGTAAATGATGTTGCAAATAATACTTGTGAGGTCCGAATGGGAAAGTGACATATAGATCAAAAGGATAGATATGACTTGATCAATTTTTAAGGTAGCTTCAAAGTTACATGAAAAACAATTTTATAAGATGGCAAAACCTAACTTATTTTGAAGGAAGCAAGGATCCTGGACAGAAGGATACATAGTAGCAACTAGCAAGTATTTATGCTGGTAAGAATTATCAATTGAACATTGAGAGCAGCAAAATTGTAGCAATTTATACAAACCTTGAGTTTTGTCTCATGGACGACAAGGGAGTTTGAAGAAGTTTCTATGATATCTTCGTCATTCTTTGCAAGTTCCCTTTTATTTAGTGGTCTTTTCCTTACCTGGAAAAAATAAATGGTTGTCAATCATACTAGGAAACAACAGTTTTGCAATCTGATTTATCCGGTTACTGTAAGAAATTCTGGAAAAGAAAGTGCACGCTAAACAAAATATAACTTCTGAAATGTAGATTGATTAATCATAAGAACTCTCATTTACTGAAAACGTGATGAGAGTTTTTGTCCAGCTATTTGGAGTTAGAAATAGCTACTTGAAAAGCAGAAAATACATACCACTACTTTGATCTTTGCAACGTTGCTAGCCTTCACGTTATCAGCAGCGATGCTTTTTAGAACATTGGTATCAGGCAAGCCACGGGCTTTGCCAGTTTGTTTATTGATCCCAAAGTATGGGTCGGAATCATCAAAGCTTCTTCCTCTTGAAAAATTATTCATTGGAGGGGCATCATACAGACTGGGAACTGACATCTATTCATCACACCCCAAACAAGGAAAAGAATACAAGAAAAAGAGTTAGGAAATCTTAAATGAAAACAATGACGGAATATGATATAATTCAAGAGACAACTAGGAACATAACTGGTAACCCATATACATTAATCTTTTGGGTTACCTAAATTTCAAATGTATATTAACATATCAGGCATACTTCAAATTTTCGTTAAAGCCCTTGAGAAAATACAGCACTGCGTTATTACTTAGAAAAACCTAAACCTACCCTCTACACAAATTTCTCATACACAAACCTAAACCTACCCTCTACACAAATTTCTCATACAGATAAGAGAAAAAACAAAGCGATCAAAACAAAAGTAAAACACCATCAGAAATCTGTAAAGCATCAATAAAGCAACACCACCTCATCAAACGCACAAAATACACAGCATACAATCGCATATTGCGTCAAAGCCACACAGTGGAGTTTTCTGAAAACAACCCTTATTTCCATCAAAACGACCATTAACATAACGATGTCTAAAGCTACTCTATCCACAATGTACGATGGAGTTCATTTCCTGCCACATAAAACGACACCCATAAAACTATCATATACTCCTAAAATTAACGAAAATGACAACTCCACTTCTCAAATCAAAATTTTACCTCCGGAAGTAGCTCGGTATCAAACGAATGCAGATCTAACAACCCCGGGCTACTCTCATTTGGCGAAACCAGCTCTTCCCCGTTCTTGCGCCGTGAATGCCCCGGCGGCGTCAACGGCTCCGCAAACAAATCGCCTCCACTATACGTCCTCTGCGCCTGCACACTCCTGTACATTCTTGAACCCTGACCGCCTCCATTGTAATATCCAAAATCCTAATTTGAATCGAGAAGAAACAAAACAAAAATCAGAAAAATCAAATTTCTGAGTTCCAGCTTGTGGAATCAGATCTGCGCAAGTTCAAATCCACCAAAATCGAAAAATCGCGCAAATTTACCTGAACTGGAGGAGCCGCATTGTTCGACGACTGTAGATGCTGCAAGCCAGCTGATTGCAGCCATCGGCCGTTGGATGAAGCTTCCACGAATTGGTCGGAGTACTGCCGCTGATGGTGCGCCGCCGGCGCCGCGCCGGATCTCTGCCTTCCCACCGCATTCATCTTCTCTTACCAACCACGGGTGAGAAAAATAATAATAACAATAAGAAAAAAGGAAATCCAACAAGGCTCGCCTCTCACTCAAAGCAACCGTCTCGGTTCAAATACTACCAAAAATACCTCCAATCCAACTCAAGGTATGGAATTTTTCTAGAGAGAGAAACCCCGATTGAAGCAATATCGGTTTACTAGAGAGAGAAACTTTGTTTGTTAGAGCTTTAAAATGCGAAAAAGATTGAAGAGTTGCAGAGAACAGTGAAGACTGATTTTTTCTTTTTTTTCAAAATAGAATGTTTAATTTAATGTTTGAAAGGCAATTAATTGATTAATTAAATTGATTGGTTTTTTATTAGCGAAAATGGGGAGTGGGAATTTGAATTTTGAAGTGGCACGTGTGAAGGCGATGAAATCGTGCGAAGCATGTGATTGGTTGAAGGTGTGGGACGGTGGATGCTACTAATTTTTGAATTGGAGACTGCTGCTGTTTTGGTTACCATTGTCGTTTCACGTGGTGGGGCTATGTCGTTTAGCGTCTCGCTATCCATTGCTTAATTATATATTTTGCCTTTTATTTTTACATTAAATTGTTTAAATAAATCACCAAATCTTGATACAAACGACACCAACAACGTACACTTTACAAATCTTACAATTTTCATATGATTTTCATTCTTGACCTTTGATGAGAACAATCACATTGACATTAATTTTGCCAAAAAAAAAATAGTTGTGAAAATTGCAAAAAGTGTAAAGTTTATGTTATTTATATCACAATTTTAAGTTAATGAGTAAAATCAAAATGACCCAAAATTAGTGTAATATACGATGTAAAATTAGTCGATGTGATATGAATTGATGAGGAAGTTTTGGTGAACATCTTTTTAAAGGCCTAACTAGTAATTAGCCCGTCGAAATTCGACGGGAAATCAATTTACGTCCAAATCAATTTACGTGACATAAAAATATATATATTAAAATAATAATATAATATTAATAATAAATTAATTAATTATATA